>JANIJG010012912.1:0-10903 GCA_024611175.1 Megaceryle torquata | reverse complement strand
GGTGCGGAGGAGAGAGTTACAGTGTTTTCTTTTGCCACTAGAAACACTTGCAGATAATTAAGAAAATACTTATGTGCTGTCATTAATAATAAAAAAAAAGCCTGTGCCAGGTTCCAAACAAAATTAAATTACAGTTTTGTATGAAAAAACCCCACAGAATGCCCCCAATTTTCCATTTCAGGAAATATTAGCACAGCACATGAATTTCATCTTCAGTTTTACTTCGGGAGGAGACTCATTCCCTTGTGCTTGCTCCAGTGGCAGGGCTGGGTAGCACACTTCAAGTGTGTGTTTGGGTAGTGGGTGAGCTCTATCTGTACTTCTCCATTTGAAAAATTGTTGGTGTATCTGCTGAACTTCATTCTCAGTTCAAAACGTGGTCTAAGCATCAATTATTTGCTTCCATTTCAGTTGTTATGAGGATTCAGCAGTACAGAGAACTAAAGAAAGTTCTGTGTCTGGGCAGCCTGGGCGACATATAAGCCCTCTGCATGCTAATTGATCTAAAATTAATAAATGGACATGGCATTTGATTATGCAGATCTCTGTTTAATCTGCTTGTTATTTTAGATGTGTGAAATTAATCTCACTGTAGAGACAGGATTATAGTGTTTCTCAGAAAGGCAATGCAGGCATATTCTTGGTAGTTGGGAGCTGTGAAAGCCATTTGTCACACAATAAGAGTCTGATGTGGTATAGCAGTTCTCTGCTGATCTCTGCACATGATGAACTGACCCGATAAAATCTTTAGCTAGTGCTCCTTTAACAACTAATGGCTTATATTTCATTTTAGAGTTCTTGGTTTTATTCCCAGTGCAGCAGGTATACTGCAAACTCATGAACTTAATGTGCCTGTGGTGTTTATGGTTCAGACTGAGAGAGTGTCTTGTGAAAATATTTACTTTGAAAAGTGTTTGATGCTTATTCACGTGGCAGTGTAGTTGTTTCAGTTTATCAAACAAATATTGCAGCTGTTCTCAGTGTGTTATTTCCCTGTAGACTCTGGTGGCTCCTTCAGAGCCTTCACAGTCTATCATGGAAATGCACAGCTCAGGACACGCTGTGAAATCCCTCCTCAAAAGCCATTACTGTGCATAATCAGATTCTTTATTATGTTTACTATTTCAAGCCACTTTGGAGTTTAAAAATCAAGGTAACTTGATAGCAGTGTATCAACATGCAAGTCATGGATATTTTCTGAATTAAGTTCCAAGTATTCATGCTTTCTCTATTGCATAAATTTATTGAAAATATGCTGAGCTGTATAATGAATTAGCAGCATATTGAACTTTACAGCCTAATGCACTTTGGAGGTGGCAAAGCTAACAAAAGGCATCAAAACTGCAAACATCAGTTTCTCACAGATGTAAACACATGGTAGTAATACCTTAAATGGTGTGGAGTGAGAGTACCATGCCCTCAGATGCGTTCACAGTCCCCTCTGTAATTCTGGTGGAATCTGATTTGGTTCATTTTAGTATTTTAGGTTAAAATTGTGGTCTGGGTTAAGAAAGGATTAAATCATGGAATCACCATAGAATGTCATCTTGTTTTCCCTGGGGAATTACTCACAGAGAGAAAGCAGCAGAAATGCATGTAACACAAGCACATGCATATTATCTGTCATTTTTACTAATGGACAATCCTGGGCTTTTCCCCAGAGAGTGTACCAGCCAATATTTTGGCAACAGAAAATGTATGTTGTATTTTCTAAGGCAGTGCTTGTACTGTTTACGGTGGATGTCCTTTTTCAGACAGAAGAGAAATCGTAACCCAGAATATTATGTCTCTAGATCTCCTCCTGGGCCATCATTCAGTTTTATTTATCACTGTCTGCTTAAACATTTTTGGGATATATAATGTGTAGGATGTTGGAACATTATGACATAATTTCAACTTCTATTTTTAAAGCTTTGGAGTATCCAAACCTTGATGTCTCAGAGTCAACTAGAGACTACTGGGTGATAACAGGTACTTTTAAACCTCCTTCCCTCCTCCATGTATTTCAGATAATAATTTTTAGTACTCATTTATATAAATGCATTGGTGCAGTAATTTTACTCAAAAATACAAGGCTGCCAACTGAATTTTCCGTTTATATTCAACTGGACAAATGTATTTACAGTTACTCTGGGGCATAACTGTGATTTGTCATCTCGAAAAGACATGTCTCCTGCATCCAACACCTGCCTCTGAATTTATGCCACTTCGATTTAAGGACTTCTGAGAGCAACATTATCTTTTCACAGAAATAGGCTTGCCTCTTTTTCTCTCCGCACCCCCCTCCCCAGACTTGGATTTAAATTTGAAATCAAAAGAGGCTTGTAGACATAGTGCAGGAAGAAAGGTGATCTGTTAAACAGAGGAGGTTTTTTATAATTTGTGAACTGTGTGGGTCTGGGAATATTTGCACCTTTCACCTGAAGCATTAAGCATATAATTCTCTGTTGGTAGAAAATAAGATGCAGAGAACATTATTAGGCTTCAAACTACTTGTTTTATCACAGTTGTTTCACTGGTATTGCATTCTCATTTGCAATCATTTTGACTTTAGAAGTGGTAACTGGGCAAGAGAGAGACCCTTTTCCCCAGACACCTTTGAGTGAATAGATACCAAAGCCTTTCTAATTGGTGTGTCTGTACCTGGAATTGTTTAATGCTCAGGAGAGCAAAAGAAAAGGAGCCTGACGTGAAACAGATTAAATTCTACACTCTGCTTCCAAAAGCCAATGTGATTTGATACTTGTTGTATCTATTCATAGTTTTGAGATAAAAAATAAGTTTATGCAGAGATTATGACCTTCTGAAGGGAGTGGTTCAGTTCTTCCCCACCTGGACCCTGTGAACCTGATACTCCATTTCTTGCCTCCATGCACTTGCTGCAATGGAGTATTATTGCTATTGCAATGGGAACACTGTTTAAAAAAAAAAAAAAAAAAAAAATCATGGTTGTCCCAAAAGATTTTTGAAAAAATATTGAAAAATCATACATATGTATGAGCTAAATTAGCATGCCAGATCACTTTTTTGAACTTCATGTAAATTCAGTCTTTTTAATTTTACATTAATTTATACTTAGGAAATGTCTCTTCAGTTTTCAGTGCTCTCAAACATACGATATTTTGTTTCAAACAGTTGTATAAAATCCTAACTTCAGGCTTGAAAACTGCTGGATGAAAAACTGTGGTTTAGTTATGAGGAGCATCTGGTGATAAGCATAAAACCAGCAGCTCTCAAATAGGTTTTAACTTTTCACATTGACAGCTATAGATCAGGTGCTTCCCAGGGCTGTTTAGGTAAACTGAAGGCCTAAGAAAATTTCTGGAGTATTTTATTCTCTGAAACATTGTTGACATGAGAAGAACAGTGCAGGGGCTGAAACAGAAGCACTTTATATCCCCATCAGGGTGTACTGAGGAGGTGTAACAGTGTCCAGCTCTTTTTCTCCTAAATTAGTTAGTAAATCCCTGTCCCAAAGTGCCCTGCAGACCACATTGTTTTATCTGTCCATGTAATATGTGCTATATGTGATTTTCTGTGTTTCCACAGTTATTCAAGGGGTTGATATTGCATTGCTGGGACTGAACAACCAGAGCTTTGCAAGATTAATGGAGCAGCGTTTGGCACCGCTGTTTATGATGTCCCATCAGCAAGGGAGACGATTCAAACGTGCCACTACTGTGGGCAGCTACACTGTGCAGGTGGTCAAAAAAGGCCTTTGTTTGTGTGTGTTCTGCCTCAATTTGTGTAAAAAGAAATTTTATTTTATTTTATTTTTAATTATTTTTTTGAGATCGGTTGAGATTTCCTGCCTTTTTTCATGAAAATCAAAGCAGCAAGTGAGGAATGCATGGCATTACTAATGGGTTTCTTTTTCTGTAGTCAGCCGTGCTTGCATGCCTCTCTTCTTCTAGAAATCATCATTAGTTAATCAGTGTTAATAAATATTTTCTCTTCAGTTACTCTGAGGGTTGGTACAAAGTACATATTTTAGCGTAAAGTCTTTTATTCAGCATAATGAAGAGTTCCAGGGTTTTGTTCATTTAAAAAAAAAGTTTCCTAGGTCTTACTTTCCTAGGTGACTCAATAAAGATAGAACTTCTTCCTTTTTGTTGAAAAGAAAACAGTATGAAGATGTCTTTATACAGGCTTAGTCATCAAATCATGTGGCCACAGATCACATTATGAAGTAGAGATTTCAGTCCTGAGTAATTTATTAATCATCCTTCTCTTTTTTAGCAACATTTCCCATTCAGTATTTTGAAATTATTATATTTGTTTTCCTCATTAATTTAGGCAACTGATGCTAGTTGTGGAGGATTCAGAGGATCTGTCTTCAAAAATTGCATAACAAATTACTACTTTATTATTAATTACATGATGTTTTTCAAGAATTGTTTGTTGAGAGGTATAAAACCAAATCACCATTTTCCACGTTTGCCCAAAATTCTGTGTGTTTTTTCACTAAAAGAATTTAAAAGGAACAATTTTTTAATTACCAAAAGTGTTGAACCTTTGTAAAATTTTCCATGAAAACATGACCTGTTTTAGTCCATAGCATAATGGAGAAGAATCACAAAACTCCTTTTTCCTCTCATCTTTAGAGGTGTTTGACTCTTCATCTATTTTCAGGAAAGATAGAGGTGCAATGTGAAAATTCTGGTATTCTGCAGAGTAAAATGGAAAAAGCATGTTTCTCTTTATTGTAAGCCTGGAATAAAAAATAATGAGTATAGAATAAAATGCAAAGGAATTTTTCAACTGCAATATGTCAGTCAAGTATAATTTTCAATTATAGGACAGATTTTAAAAAATTCCCTCTTTACAGAGGACTGCAATGTCCAAACATTTGATCCTTTCTTTCCTTCTTCTTACTGCGTGCTTTTCTTAGTATAGGGTTTTACTTTAGGATTATGTTTAAAATTTTTTAAGTCCTCACTAATCTTAATAGCCTAGGCTATGAAAGGGAGAAGCTCTGATCCTGTGGGGATAATTGCATGGGGCTTATGCTTATATGGGGTCTTAAAGCAGTTCCTTGTGTGCCCTGCCTTCAAGAGCATCCTGGGAAGTTTTGCAATGGTATAATACAAATACAGTTTATTTCTCTTTCTCTTCTTTTCTTTTTTTTTTTTTTCTTTTTTTCTTTTTTTTTTTCTTTCTGAAAGATGGTAAAAATCCAACGTATTCCAGGACCCAAGGAGCCGGCTGAACTGACATACTATACTTTATACAATGGGAAGCCTTTGCTGGGCACTGCAGCTGCCAAAATTTTGAGCACAGTTGACTCCCAGCGGATGGCCTTGACACTAGGTTATGTTATTCAAGTTCAAGCTGATCGTAAGAGTTCTTTTAAAAATTCTCTGGTTTAGTCCTTTATTATCTATTTTTTTTTCCCCTTTTTTTGTTTGTGAAAACATTAGCGTAGGTGAGGGGGCCTCCATTGATCACACAGAAAAATTTTTGTGCAATAATGGCTTAACATATGAATTGATGCCTTTAGCTAACTGAATCTCTCCACTTTGCCAAGGTATTTATCCAGATGTAATTAAAATTATATAGTGGACTTCCGTATTGGATCTCCTTACTGGCTAAACAGCATATAAAATGAGATTCCCTGGTGCCATTATTTCTGCCTGAAGAAGTGGTATTGAAATAATTACATGTAATGGTGATAGGAAAAGAATAAAAAACCCCCACTGTAATAAGTAATTGATGTGATTGAGTTAGAAGACCGAATTTCTAAAGAATGCACTATTTACTGTACCTGATCATTGATTTGATCATGGTCTCTTACTGACTTTAGTTGGACTGAAAGTGGGTTCTCCATTCCTGCTTCAATGAAGTCTAGCAAAAATTCTAAATTACTTTAATTTCCATAAGAATATTACTTAAGTGTAATTTTTACTGAAGCATCTATAGAAAACACATAGTGGTGTCCTAGCTCTTCGTGCAGTTTTGTGATCTATATTGGTATTTAGGTAATTATGACATCTGCTGCTCATCATCTAACTTCATAATTCTGTGGTCTGATAAGGTAACTTTGTTCATCTGTAGATTTTCATACAAGTTAAATATGCACGGAATACTGTAAGAAGAGAATATAGAGAAATTGAAATTATGACCCCAGGTAACTAAGATTCTGAAGCTAGAGCATTTGAAATGCAGGAGGTAGTTCTGCCTTTATACCTTATTATGGAAAAAAACCCCCATATTTCTTTCATTTTAGATGTAGTCGTATTCTGTATTCCCAAAGAAAATACTTTGTGTACACTTAACTTTTACTCATTATAATTTCTATTATAGCAGAATGAAAAAGTTCAATACCAAAATGCAGTAAGGAAAGACATCTACCCTCAGGAGCTCAGTCTGGTTAAACAAGACAGAAGAAGAAGAAGAGGAAAAAAAAAATGTTCTCATTTTATAAGCGAGGGACTGAGTTATAACAAAATGAAATGCTTGCTTCAGAATTCACTGATGCCTTATTGAGTTGAATGAACCATGGACTGGCTTACTCAAGGTTACATTGGAGGCTGGTAATTTAATTTAAGGTGTAAACTAGGATTCCTAGATGTCTGTCCTATTAGCCATAAGGTCATTGTTTCCTCTGTGATCCCTAGAAAGAATAAGTTTTCAACAATTTTTTGCTGCTCCCATAACAGGAGTCTATAATTAAAGTTACTGTTCTCTGATGAAATTCAGATTCAGTTTCCTTCCCCACAGCTCTTTCATCCCCAAACTAAAGGTCAAAGTCAATGATTTAGAATTATGCAAGTCCCTTTGAAAAGTGAAACTTGAAAGGCTTCAGCCTGGCTTTTTGGACAGTCTTTAAGCACTCAGTTACTGTTACACTGTGTGCAAGATACGTACCTAATGGTGCTATTCCTACATCACCCAACAAACATTGGCTTTGCAAAAAGTTGTAGATCCACAAACAAAATAAGCTCAAGCTTCAGACAGGCTTTCATAACTGCTGCTAAATAAGATGGTATGCATTTGAAGCCTGATCCTGAAAGATGTTGAGTGCCTCTGACAGCTAATAAGCTCAATGACATTTGAAAGCACTAGTCCCCTAGGAAATGGGAAAGGCAGCTTTACGCTGGTATTCTCACAATTGCCTGTCCATGCCAGCACCCAGCAGCACAGCAAAATAAATAGACCTAGCATGGTGAACTCCACAAAATATTTCACTAAAATAAAGTTCATCATCGTAAGGAGATTATCTGATATTTTTCCAGAAAGAAATGAAATGAGACAACTGGGGATGTGTCACAGGAGGATCTCTTATGTGTGTACAGCTTGAAGGTTCATACTAATACACTTTATTCTGATAAAATGAAATTGAAAACATTTTATCATCACTGCATTTCTGAACTGTACCTGGTGCCATTATTAATATATCTGCAAGTAGGTCTTTCCAACCTCATCATTACCCCCATTTCAGAAATGATGGATTTGATAACTATGATAAAGTATTTCTAGAGGACAAGAGAAGCACTTTCTTATTATCCTTTTGTTATCATTAATAACTATTAGTGTGCTTAGCTTCATTGTTTTTGAAAAAGCTTTGCCTGTTTAGTCTTGCTGAGCCAGTAAGTCTTTGATACCAGGTAGGGACTTCATGTGTATACTTCTAACACACATGCTAGCTTATTATAAACTCTTTTTCAGTTTGAAAAATAATTAAGGATATATTACTTGCATTTTTTTTGTTTATTCTGTAAACGAACCATTGGAACGATACCTAATAGGGCATCTAACTTGACTTGGGAGTTGATAGCTGCTTTTGCAGCTGGCTTTAACTAAGTAGGAGAAGAGAGCCCCGGGAGATTTGTGAATTGAACTGTGTTGCTGATACTTTGTTTTTGTTTGGGTTTTTTTTTTTTAACTTAAGGAATACAAGGGTATTTCTAGATTATGAACAATCCTTTTATACTAATTATATATGGAGACAGTTAAGGCTGTGTTGGAAGCGATTTAAATCTTGCATTTGCATCGAGAAACTTACCGCTGTTGGTTTGCAATTTTCTATAGCTGTGGTGAAGAACCCCCCGAACAACCTGTGGATCATTGCCGCGGTGCTAGCTCCCATTGCTGTAGTTACAGTTATCATCATCATCATCACAGCAGTTCTGTGCAGAAAGAACAAGAATGACTTCAAACCAGAGACCATGATGAACCTGCCTCAGAGAGCTAAAGTGAGTGACCAATCTCTAGATCCAAGATGTCCATTTACTTTCTGGGTTTTTAACTGTGTTTCTCTGCTAGATGTAGGTGAAAAATCTTTGGAATTTAAGTGATCGTTACTCACAGGATGGATCTTTGCACTTCTCTGTTCTTGATGCTGGTCACAGCAACTACCTTTCTCTTTTATTCAGGACTCAGCAATTTCCATTCCAGCTTGTCCCTTGCCACATAGGGCACAGTGACAGAATAACCATCGCACTGTGATGTAAGGCGCTGAGCCATTAGGGATGAGCAGGTTTTACTCAGGGCAGTTGATTGTTCATGAAATTTTAAAGCTTTTTTCAGAAAATTTCTGCCATTGCTGTTTTCTTTTATTTGTGGATATTGTTCATTGGGTTCAAGCAATTATATTTTCCTTAAAGTTACTAAACCATATCAATTACAAGATGTATTCCAAAACAGATGTGTTTCCAGTTTGATTCTCTCTCTAGCAGAAAAATGTCACAGAATACTGATTTGTCTCCATAGAGAAAAAGGTTTACCTTCTCAATGCTGCCATTAAATGGCTCTTAAACTGAACCACTCAGAGGGAGGAGTTTTAGCCTACAGAGCCTCTATGTAAGTCATACTGTTTCTTTGCTCTTTTAGCTGGCTTTGTTCTCCATTGGTATGGGATTGAAATGATAATTTTTTTCCTTTGGTTTCTTAATGCAGCAGGATTATTGTGATTTCAGCTCTGTTGCTTCTGCTGAAAAATGTAGATTGCAGGCAGAGTTGACGGAAGGCATGATGCATATGACAGCTCTTTTTTTCCTCATCTTAGGTTAGTTGCAGATGGGTACAGCTGGTGCCAATTGGAAAAAAGACATTTTTATCAAAAATTATGAGAAAAAGACATTTCCATTTTGATTCCAGTATGGTCATACATTCATCCAGTGTTATCAAACTAGTGTCAAGACTAGATCTGCAAAAGTGAAACAAGCAATACCACAAACACAAAAATTAATACCACTGCAGTGATATCATATAACTTCTCACTGAAACCTCTAACATGCAGATCATGCTTTATTAGGGGCTGCTGCAAATACTGTGCATCCCTTCATTCTTGTATGTAATCTTAATCACATCTAAAGAACAAAATGAGACTAAATTTTTACACTGTTTTGAGCCGGCCATCATTATGAGCTGCTTTACAGCTGGAGAAAGTTGCTATTTAAAACACCCCACACTGCTGGTTGAAGCTACAGCACACAAAAAAACTTGGAAGTGTTTTAAAATTTTAATGCATAGTGGTCATTCCAAAAAGAAAGAGAAAGATTAATTTTTACTTTTCCTGAGAAATCAGATAAAATCATAAGATACATGGTCAGGTTAAAACCTATTTAGTCAGGTTCTGTTTGCATCAGCAGTCAATGTTGTCAGATGGGAGTTGGCTCTGAAGAACAAAACAAATGGTGCTGAGCTCCAGCATCCACACTACACTCATTTCAGGAGATTTTCCTGCAGACTTGCTCCCATTTTCAGTTGGAGTGCAGGAGGCCCACTTCTAGAGTGCATTTCCCCTTTTTGGTGTGTTTTGAGGCTCCATAAAATTTAATTTCTTATATGGAAAGAGATGCATTTCAAAATGAAATCTAAACTGCTTTCCGTTTAGTTTCACAATGATACTTCTATCAAAAAGGTTCACCCAGACCTAGTTTAGAGTATACATTGATGTATGGAATGTGGAAGATAAATTCTGCAGTGGGACTGGGAATGGACTGGTTTTGTCATTCCTGATTTCAGCATCCTTACTTAAAATAGGAGTAAGAAATGTATTTTGGTAAGATAATAAAGTAATTTTGAAAAGAACAGGTTTATTTTTATTTTTAATTTCAGCATTGGGGATATCAGGCATAGTAGTAATTGCCTGGACCATAATTGCTACTTTTCATGCAGTTTGGCAATACAAATAGCTGATGACCATGTATCTGTATCACATTTAAAATGAATAGATATTTCATGGCTTAGAAAAGTGCCTGAGACTGCTTCATTAATGCTGAATCTGTTCTGTAAGTGGTGTCACAGCAGAGTGATTTTTAGTTTAAGAAGCAGCTTTCATATTTTCTTTCTGTGTGTCTGAGATTTGAATATCCAGCAAACTGTATAGAGAGGAAAAGAGGATATTATGGGATACCCACAACCTTGGGTATCATCTGGTTTTGTTTACACTGGTGCCATCTTATGTGTTTGGATTCCAAAAGTCCTGTACCAAGGGGATGGGCAGCGTGGAGCTGCCTGTTCATCGCTGCAGTCCTACTGCTGCTGGAGCAGCGGAGGCTGCAGGTCCTCGCAGAGCAGAGTCGCCTGCCACGTCCTTCCAGAAGCTCTGCCCTGTGCCAGTGGGACAGGATGCACGAACACAGCACCGAGGGGTAATGAAACATTTAGCCTTAAATATCCTTCTGTAGCTGGGGGAGGTGATGTAGCAGAACAGCAGGATTGCTGCCTGTGCCTGGTAATTAAGGAATGACTACTTTGTTGTAACAGACTGAAGGCTAAGTAAATGAAGTTTAAGAAATGACCTCTTATACATAGTGTAGTTTACAGTATCTTAGGAATTCTGTTGCTGTTCTGGATTGCCTTAGCTGTCAGGGACATCTGGACTAAGTTGCAGGGAAAAGGTACAGTTACTGGTTTTTTTTGGTTTTTTTTTTTTTATTATTTATTTTTGTTTTTT
>JANIJG010012911.1:28387-68092 GCA_024611175.1 Megaceryle torquata | reverse complement strand
TTACAGTAAAGAAGTTCCTCCTCATGTTAAGGTGGAACCTCTTGTGCTCCAGCTTATATCCATTCCCCCTTGTCCTAACACAGGGCACAAGTGAGAAGAGGTTGTCCCTTTCCTCTTGACACTCATCCCTCATATATTTATAAACATTTATCAAATCCCCTCTCAGTATTCTCCGGACTAAAGAGCCCCAGGTGTCTCAGCCTTTCCTCATAAGGCATGTGTTCCAGTCCCTTCATCATCCTAGTAGCCCTCCATTGGACTCTCTTGAGCAGATCCCTGTCTCTCTTGAACTGGGGAGCCCAGAACTGGATGCAGTTCCAGGTGAGGTCTCACCAGTGCAGAGTAGAGGGGGAGCAGAACCTCCCTCGATCTGCTGGGCACACTCTTCTTAATGGCCCCCAGGATACCATTGGTCTTCCCAGCCACAAGAGCACATTGCTGTTCCATGGAGAACTTGTTTACCAGGATTCCCAAATCCTTCTCCACAGAGCTGCTCTCCAGCAGGTCACCTCCCAGTCTGTACTGGTGTACTTTATTCTTCTTCCCCAGATGCAGGACGCTGCACTTATCCTTGTTAAACCTCATTAGATTCTGCTCTGCCCAGTTCTCCAGTCTGTCCAAGTCCCACTTGGATGGTTGCACAACATTCAGGTGTATCTGCCAGTCCTCCTAGTTTTGTCTCATCAGCAAACTTGCTGATGTAAAAGATCCCTCCTTGAAAAGGAAGTAGTAAAATGGTATTTTGCTGACATCTAATTCTACCCTGTGCTGCAAGCTCAACATGACAGAAGAGACACAGCAGAGGCTTTCACTGACTGTTCAGAGTGATCTCTCGTAGTCATCACTTGCCAATTGTTTTATCAGGTGTTGTATATGGATTCAGTGTGAAAGCCCATGAAAGTATTAAACAGCTGGCTGCTAAAAAGGGAATAAAAATTAAGCTTCACAATATCATCTACAAACTTATTGAAGACTTGAAAGATGAGCTAAATACCAGACTACCCTCATCTGTTGTGGAGAATACAATAGGTGAGTATTCATTGACTTGTTAAATATTTGCTTCACAGTGTGGCCTAAAGTTTACTCTCTAATAGAATGTTCCTGTTTTATCAAATATTTGATAGTCCTCTGTAGTTGCTTTTCTGTTTTGTTATGAAGTGTAGCTTGCTTCCACTTATTGCCAGTTTGTTATTCTCACGTACTTCATACAACTTTTTTTTTTTTTTTTTTTTTTTTAGGGGAAGCTTCTGTTCTCAGTATCTTCTCTGTAACAGTAGGAAAAAACAAAGTCCCAGTAGCTGGGTGCAGAGTACAGAAGGGGCTGCTGGACAAAAAAATGAAATTTAAGTTAATCCGTAATGGGGATGTTATTTGGAAAGGTAAGTGTACCTGCCCCAAAAGAATTCGCGTTCTGTATTAGACACTGCTAGTTCCCTGTGAAACTGATGCAAAACAAACGCATCCAATCATAGGGCAATCCTATATGCTATTTAGAATGGAGTTACTTCAACTAGAGAAAAACTGCAAAATGCCCTTGTACCCTGTTATCCAGACCTTTTTCTAACCACCAACTCTGGTTGGTAAGCAGGAGCACCCCAGGTTTTACCTGTGGAAGAGGATTCATGTCTGACCCGCTTTAGCTGCAAGTGCTCACAATCCCTATGTTTTCCTGCTTTCATTTTGCAGCTACAGGATGAAGCATTAATTCTGTAAGGATAAACCACACTTTTATACTCTGATGTTATCAAACTCTTCCTTTTGACACCCTTTCTCTTTGCAGGATCTTTATCATCACTAAAGCATCATAAAGATGATGTCCCAGTAATAAAATCAGGTATGGATTGTGGACTGAGTTTGGATAAGTATATAGAATTCAATATTGGAGATGAAATTATCTGTTATGAAGAAAAAGAAGTTCAACAGACAACTTCCTGGGATCCAGGATTTTAAAATACTTTTAAACTAAAGGACATATATTATTCCTGTCTGGCCTTCAACTTTTAACATTAAATGAACTTTCTGAGATGTACATGAGCTCCTGAACAATGCTTTGCTTTTTTATCTTGTCAAGTAACCATCTTGCCTCATTGGAACATGGGATTAACTGCAATTAATTGCAAGCACTTCAGTGTAAACATTCCTGATGATTGGTGGTTCCAAAATATGAGCCATCTTTGTCCTCCCTCTCGGTGCTCCTGTACAATTTTTCAATTGTTAGCAGCAGCCCTACACCCTTTTCACTAGCATAGACCCACTTGTAGACATGACTTTGGACCTAGTTTGATCTCCTCATTTTTCAGATTAGAGCTACTGTACTGTCTACTCCTCTCATGCTTGAAGAGACCACTTTTAAAGTTACCTAGAGTGCTGATATTTCTGGGGGGTTGTGTGTATTTTTTTGGGTTTGGTTTTTGTTTTGTTTGTTTGTTTTTCTTCTCTCTCAGTGCTACCCATTATCTCCTTTGAAGAAGACTTTAACTAACCAAAGACAGTCAACAAGTTATTGTTTCAGTTACTGTACAGAACTTCAGCTTTTTATTGTCTAGTACATTTACTTGTCTTCTGGTTTATTGAAGCAGTACGTCAGACAGCACTTGCCACAGTAGTGTCTGTCGAAGTGACTGGCCATGAAGACTCCAGCTCCACACTCCTCAGAGGGGCACTCCCTGCGGAGGCGACTGATCTTGCCGTTCTCATCCACCTGGGAAAGGCAAAGAGGCAACATCTCAGACATACTTGCCACCTTTTAGCACCAAGAATAGTTCTGAGTATTTTTCTTTGGCAAAGTAGTTTTCATCACAGTTACTACATCAAAATTCTTGAGGCAAAGTTCTGAAGTGCCCAATTGCAACAGTCAGTTTCTCTTCTATTTAAGAGGTGGGATATTTACAAATAGAAGGCCTTTAACTACACTGGGCTATAAGGAGCCTAGTTAGAGGCTTCATATCTTCCCTGGTGAGAGCTAAGTTTTCAACATATTTCTCCTAGAGTTAGTTTACATACCTTGTAGTACTTAAGCACTGCAAGCTTAACCTTCTTTCTCTTATGCTTGTTCTTCTTGGGAGTAGTGTAAGACTTCTTCTTTCTTTTCTTGGCACCACCACGAAGTCTCAGCACAAGGTGAAGAGTTGATTCCTATTTGTAAAGCACATGAAATAGACTCAAAATGCCTTCTCAAGACAAGAGTAACATTTAAGCATTTTTTTTTTTTTCTCTGCAGAAAGTAGATCTTGAGCTTCATGCTACTAGGAGAGCTCTAAAAGGATTATTTGCTATTAAGTCTGCAAATGAACAGGCTCCAGAGAATGGTGGGCTGCTGCATCTCAAATCCCAGAAGGTTCAATTACTGAACACACTCCTCAGTTCTAATTGCAGTTTCAGAACAGTTTCATAATGTAACTAAGCCAAACTGACAGCTGTTTGGATGCCTTCTTTCTAGTGGCACTCACTGGCCTCTTGGTCAGGTTAAGCTGGCAAAAGTGAGCAGGACTTTTTTTGTATTAGCTTGCTAAAGCAGCCCACCACAGCATGCCCAGTACAGGCCTGACACAAGGGAGGCCCTGGAAGTGGAAGCTGTTAAAACTCTTTTCTTCTGACCTGAAACTAGAAACTGGTCTGCAGAAACTGTCAGTTCTAATCCTAGCATCAGTACTTCCCCATAGTGAAGGGCTACCCAACCTTAAATTTAAGGGCATCACCAGCAGAGAGATAAAGTAGTAATTATCCCACTCTACTCAGTGCTTGTCAGGCCCTACCTGGAATACTGTTTGGTTTCAGTCCCTGATGTACAAAAAAAAGATGTGGAAGGCTGGAGAAGGTCCAGAGAAGGAAAATAAAGAAGATCCAAAGACTGTGGAGCTGGCCTATGAGGACAGGCTCAGAGGACTGGATTTGTTCAGCCTTGACAAAAGAGGGCTGAGGGGAGACCTCACCATGTTCCAGTACTTTAAAGGGTGGCTACAAAGAAGATGGGGACTCCTTGTTTGCAAAGAGCCACGTGGAAAAGACCACAGGTAATGGGTATAAGTTACTCCTGGGGAGATTCTGACTAGATACAAGGAAAATATTTCCCAAGGAGAACAATCAGCCATTGGAATAATCTCCCTGAGAAAGGGTGAGTGCCCAACATATGACACTTTTAAGATTTGCAGGGACAGGGGACCAGGCCAGCTTGTCTAGAGGGGGCTTTTGCCAAAAAGGTTAGACCAGATGATCCTTGAGGTCCCTTCCAACCTGATATTCTGCAACTGATTAAATCAAGTGATTTGTGTGAATACATTAGAAACATTTATTAGGCCCAGCAGCAGTGCTCTGACAGTACCAGCTGGCTGGTTACTACAGAAGTCTGTTCAGCCTTTCCTACTCACTTTTTGAATGTTGTAATCAGACAGTGTGCGTCCATCTTCTAGCTGCTTACCAGCAAAAATCAGTCGCTGCTGATCAGGAGGAATGCCTAATGGTGACATAAATCATAAATAAATGAGGAACATAAACCGTGACACGGGGCAGCAACCTTCTGCTTTAGTATAGACAATCACATCTGTGTAAGATATACATCATCAGAAAAGAGATTTATGTGTATTCCAAACTCACCCTCCTTATCCTGGATCTTAGCTTTTACATTTTCTATAGTATCAGAAGGCTCAACCTATTATAAAACAAAACAACGGGATAAAAATGCATTTTGCCTTTTAATTACCCCAGAAAAGCAGAAGAACCAGGATGAGCTTCAGGTACACCACCTCCGCTGTCACGGCCATTTCAGCCTTTTGTGCGGTAGCCAGCTCTGGGCACGCCAGGCAAGGCCCCGGGCAGTAGCAGGGCCGGCATTTCTCCGTGCAGCCCGACTTCTGGGGGGTCCTTAAGGCACCGCCCGGCCCAGGGGAGAAGGCACGGAAAGCCCAATGAAGGCAGGCACGGCAGGGCTGCCGCATAGGGCCGGGATGCGGTGAGGCCTTAACGGCCTGCGCGGCCCCAAGTCCTGGGTCCACGCTTCCGCAGGGCAAACCCTCCCCGGGCACCCCTCCCACCGGCCGGGGCAGCGCGATGAGGGTGCAGCGCGATGAGGGGTCCGCGGCAGCTCACCTCGAGGGTGATGGTTTTCCCCGTGAGGGTCTTCACAAAGATCTGCATGGTGAGGCCGGCACCTTTGGGAGAGAGACGGTGAGGAAGGGAGGGAGAAAGGTAAACGAGGGACCACGGCCAGGCGTGCAGCCGGGGAGCGAAAACTCACCCGCGACCTACTCGCGGAATGGCGGCTCCCCGAAAGAGCGCGGCGTCGGCCCGCACGGGGTTTCCACCCGCTCCGGGGGAGGGGTGGGCGGCGCGGCAGAACTACGACTCCCAGCGATACACGCCGCCGACAGCCGCGCTGGGGCCTGCCGGGAGCTGCAGTCCTAGCCGCGGGGCGTCATGGGAGTGGGCGGGGCGAGGGGGGAACTGCAGCTCCCAGAGTGCACCGCGGCCGCAAGGGGAGGCGGGAAGCGCGAGGAGGGGTTTCCTCCTTAGCGCTGAGGGCCATCACTTCGCGCAGAAAAGGGTTGTTTGGAGCTTATAGCTGGGGTTTTTTTTCCATGGTGGCTTTTGCTTTTTGGGAGTGTGTTTTTTTGGTTTTTGTTTGTTTGTTTGTTTTCCGGGTAACTGTGTCTCTAGAGGTCTACGGTGCAGGGTGAAATCCCGGAAATATCAGAAATCTGTGCCCTCCCCTCGGTCCAGCCCTGTGGAGGGCTGTTTAAAAGCATCGGAATCCACCACGTTGCTGTCTGCAGATTCCCCAAGGCAAATGTGGGGCAAATATTTTTATAATTTCTAATTCTAGCCGTAGGAAATTAGGAATAGAGGAGCAGTGAGATTTACAGGAACTTCGAAATTACTTGGGTGGTTTTCTGCTTAGAAATACCAGAATCATTGAATGGTTTGGGTTGGAAGAGACCTGTAAAAGCCACGTAGTCCAACCCTCCTGCACTGAGTAGGGACATCTGCAAATAGAGCAGGTTGCTCAGAGCCCCATACAACCTCACCTTGAATGTTTTTAGGGTTGGAGCATCTACCACCTTTCTGGGCAACCTGAGCCAGTGTTTTAACCATCCTGAGCATAAAAAATTTCTTCCTTACATCTAGTCTAAATCTACCCTCTTTCAGTTTAGAATATGGGCAGGCTTAAAGCAGAATGAACATTTGCTTGAGTATGTCAGTATGAGCTGATGCTATTTTAACAGTTGCAGCATGAGAAGGTTTTGGTCTGAGGCAGTTAAACAAAGGAGGAAAGAGACTCAGGCTGTGTAGAAAAGTTGCTATGCCAAACCCTCAACATGGGAGTGGAGAAACAGAAATGTTGTGTCCTCCTTCCCACCCTTTTTGAGAAAGACCGCTTTCTGGAGAGCATAGGAATGTAGGTACTCGCAGAAACTGAGGAAGTGGGTTTTGCTGAGCAAGGACTGTATGAGGAGTGTTACATTATAGAGAGTAATGCATTTGACAAGGTAACATTTTTCAGCTAAATGAGCAATGAACGGTAATAAATAAAAAGTGGTTTGGTGCTTCTTTGTCTTTTGGGGTAAAGGGTATAAGCAGACCAATTGCAAGCAAGAACATTCCCCATACCAAGCACTGGTATAATTTGAGATGGTTTTTATGCCTGCATATACACTTCAGTCACATAGAAGTTGCTATGATTAATTCATACTAATAGTAGTTACAGCACGATTCATGCTTGATAGCTACTTTTCTTAACTTTATGGCAATTTTGAAATTATAAAGCTTTATAAAACTGTCCTAAAATAGGAGAAAGTTTACATAACTAAAAAAACCCCATGACATATATCCCATATGCCCTGTACTAGCATTCCCAGGTCCTCAGTTGGGCTGAAGGGTTATTGCTGAAGTTCCTGAAGGACTCCTGCCTGCCTGATCATGTCTGCCTTTTTCAGACACTGACTGAGATGGGACATGCCAAGGATATAAGGAAATAATAGATAAGGAAAAATTCTTAGTTTTCTGGATGGATAGGAATAAGGGTTACTGGGTTTGCTTTTAAATCTGGAGTTGGACTGCTGTTTAAAGACATTAAAATGCACAGCCCCTGCTCCTTTGGCTTTCCACCCCTGTAAGTGCTAAGGACATTTGGTACCCATTTAGAGAAAATATCTTTTATTATTTATTATTACTGCAGCTATTCAAATAAGCGCCTATTGCCTTTGTTTTTAATAATATTTGTGGTTATCAAATCTGAGGGAAGTTTAAATGCTGTCTTTCACAATGTAAAGTTTCTTCTGTATTTTCATCACCTTGAACAATATTACTTGCTTTTGGGCCTGTTTTTTATTAAATTGGAGCAATACTATAGAGCTTGATCTAAGGAATATTATTTTGTCTATTCATTTTATTTTAAACCTAGCATGCTTATCATAAAGTTCAGAAAGTTGTTTCCCTGTTCATTTTCTCCATCTAAATATTGCATCCAAAAATACATTCACAGATAATAGGGTACCTTACTGCACACGAGAATATCCTGACTTCGATCAGACAGGAATATGAGGCATTTATTTCCAGAATCAAGAATAGCCAAAGAAATGCATTTTTTTTCCTCTCAGAAGATTAAAAGATCTGGAATCTGAGCCCAGAACTCTGTTATAGTATAGGAAAAGAGCAATGGAGCTTGAAGACAAATTATCTCTAATGTTTAAATCAAAATGTGGGGTTTTTTTAATTGGGACATAAATAATTTATTTGTCACTGGCTTCTCACATATTTTTAAAATGTTTAAATTATTTTGTTGTTTTTGTATGGAAGCTTCCAATTATTACATAAGATCTTGATAATGTGTTAGATTTCTCTTCTTCTCATCCTGGTGCTAATTCTTGTGCAGTCAATCCTGAGGTGTAATCAGCAAAGGGTTTGCTTTCAGAAAAACTGGAGGTTAAACAAACAAACACACACAGATTTTTTCCACATTTGAAAACAGTATAGCCTCAAAGTGAGGCTATTGCATTGCTAAAATGCACTGTCTGAGGTTGAGTACTAGGGAAAAGTGAGTAAATCTCTCACCTTTTCTCGTTTATTGCCTTATATTAAGGAAGTATTGTTACACTGCTGAGCGTACTTAGTAAGATTCTCAAGAGAGTCAATTATCTTGCCAGATGCATTCAGAAATAGAATAATAGGGCAAACTAGGGGCCAGGCTTTACTGAGAACAGCAGACCAGTGTGACAGCAAGCCTAGTTCAACAGCTTTTGGTAGTGATACCCTGGCAACTTGATGCATAAAAAGAATAAATTAACAGTTCACATTTTGGGCTTTTTTTGTTGATTGGTTTGTGTTTGTTTATTTTTCTCTCCAGAATAAAAGCCATTCAGAAGAATTCTGCAAAAAATTAAAAAGTAATACTGGAAATTCATAATATAAGAGAGAGACCCTCAGAAACTTTGTCACCCCAGAGAAAACAGCACATCCTTAAACCTATCCCAGGTAAGTCCTTTATTCTGCTGGTTTCTTCTATATTAAGTATTTTTTTTAAAGAAATATATAAACAAAAAACAAACAAACAAAAAACCACACACACACAAAAATCCCACAAAAACCACCACTAAGCAACCCAGACATTTTCTTCTCCTACAGGCCTGAGAGTTGAAGAATCACTCAGCTTGGATTCTTTTTCCAAACATCTCAGTTGAATAAATGGGTGGTGGAATTGAAAAAAGAAAGGGACAAAAAGTGTATCATTAAGCAGAAGAAGAGCCAGAACAAGAATTCCTGCACTTCCTGGCCAAGGAGAGAAAAGCTGAAGTTCAGGTTCAAGTCCATATCAGCAAATATTTTTAATTTAGATATGCTCCTTATGTGACATAGGTTTGGTTTTGTTTGTTTGTTTGGTTTGGTTTGGTTTGGTTGGTTTTTTGTTTGTTGGTTTGGTTGTTTGTTTTGTTTGGTTGGTTTGGGTTTGTTTTGGTTTTGTCTTACAGGTTGAGGTTCCATACATTGATCAATTACTAGCATAGATACTGTTGATAATTTCTTGATTTGGATAACTGCAATGATCACATACGTCTTTCCCACAGATATACTTTGTTAGTTGCAAATGCTATTCCTGCCTGAGCAACATCAGACAAGATTGTCACCCTGTAAGATTTTCTCTGTTAGATCACACACACACACACAAAAAAAAAAAAAAATCATTAAAAGTGAAATGACAGAAAAATCAAGAATGAGAGTGTGAGTCTAGAACAATAAGCAGTAGTGGACTAAGAGTTTAGTCTTCATGATGGTATCTGGTCCATATTCCCATCTGGTAATTTTTGAGGTCACTGGCAGGAAAATGGAATTTCACTTATGCTGTAAAAGGTGTTTCCTAAGCAATCACCTGCTTAAGAAGATTGTTTCAATTCTTTAAAAAAAAAGTAAAAAAAAAAAATTTTCACTTAAAAAATAATGCAAGCTCTGATGAATTAAGGAATTAATTTTTGCACAACTGATAGAAAATCTCCACAGCATTTTGTTGAGGATCCCATTAGGATGCTGTGGAAGTTCTCATAGACTACAGTTTCAAAACCAAGGTTGATTTGTCTGTTTCTGGTAGATTGTGAGTTCATTAATCAAATTAGGAAGGGAAAGAAGGGTACCCTGTATTCTTTCTTAGGTTCCTTTCTACTTAGCTGCCTTCTGGCAGTGCCCTTCTTTTCTTCTATGTGTATTCTTGCTTTGTTGTAGGGTTTGTAAGTTTTCAGAGGGACTTTTTTTTTTTTTTTATGGCACCAGACCCAAGTGGCAGAAGCTTTTCAGGCAGCATGAACTCAAGCGAAGAGCTGACAGCTGCAACAAACCAGGTGGGCAGCAAGTGCAAGGCCCTGGAACTACTCTACAGGAAAACTAGTACTTACCTGCCCGGACTTAGCCAGAAGTAGTGCTTAAAGATAATACTTCTGAAAATTAGGTTTGCTGCATCCAGGGATGGCTATTTCCATCCCTTGTGCATCTCTAGGGCTCCCCTGAACTGCCCCTAACTTCAGTGGCTGCAACTCCCCAGTCATTCTGTTGCTCTTATGGGTTTCAGAAGTGATTTTGAGTGTCATCAGGGATTTTGGCCTTTAAGCTATTGAAATGAAAATAAACACTGTTTCTTCTGTGTTTTTAATTTGATCAGCTTTCTTTTTTTTTTTTTTTAAAACTCAGTTTTAGGATTTATAATCCATCTGTAAAAACAGTTAATAATTTGTGCAGTATGCTTGACACAAATAGTACAAAGTTTATTAGGACAAGCTCAGATCTTTATATGCAGTTGTGTTTCTCTTAGATGCACTAGAACAGGTTATTCTGAACGATGCTGGCTGTACTTTGGAAGACTGGAACTAGGTAGCAGTTGCTTGTGCAGAAAAAAAGCATGGAAAGTTATCTCAGAAAGTCATGCCGATTCTCACACTCTCAGGGTGGAGTGTTTGAAAATGCACCACTTGAAGATGGAAGAACTGCTAAGGTTAATGGAACATATTTTCTGGTAGTTTTTTGTGTAACAACAGAGGGAGCTCTTACAGCAGTCAAGGGAAGAAGCCTTTTAGCTCTGTACGAACCTCAGTAAACACTTAAGCATGCAGAATCACAGGACGGTAGGGGTTGAAGAAACAGTGCTGAGAGTTATTTTACCATCAAATATCACTTACTTGTCCCGTTCAATATGTTCAAGATAACCTAACAAATCCTGTCAAAATACAACAAATTTCTATTTAGAACAAATTTAGGCTTCAGTTACATTAATCTACCTGCCCCTTGGATTGCTGTGGGGATTGTGTGATTTGAGGACCATATTACACTTAAGAGGCAGCACAGGAGCTTCCCTGCAACTGATTTAAGAGATGGGGATTCAGTCTCGGGGAAGGGAAGATGTCTGACTGCAGTCCTACACCAGCAGAGTCACTGGGTGCATGTTGGCAAAGCCTCTTTATAACTCTCAGCCCACAAACGTTAGGAAGAGTGCTGAATGTCTTTTATTGTTGTCACTGTGCGGCACAGGGAAGGGGAAGCAAATTCAGTTTTCAACATGTAGAATAATATGTCCTGTAAATATAACCATAAAGTTAAATATATAAATATAGAGATGTTTTCTGAAATAAATTAGTATGAAATATTTTTTTTTCTAGTAATGCCTACCACGTAGTAGTGTGTTTCCAAATGCTTGTGAATTATTACTGCTCTAAGGAGCTTGGGATCTATGAAAATTTTATTGGGGATACACTCTTTGTAATGAACATTAGAAATTCTACCTCAAGATTGGTTCAAATCTATCAGAGAGTGCCCAGTCCAGTGGTGTTTGAAGTGTGTTCAGTGCTGTAGAAAAAGGTAAATTCTGTGACCCTGGGAAGTAGGGCCTTGCCAGGATGCTTTTGGACTTATCTTAGGTGATCACATCTTTTCCTAGGTGACTTTTTTTAAAATTGATGCAGAATTTTGACAGAGAACAGTATTTTAAATATTTGTTAAAACCTCAGTTTAAAGAATGTATTCAGGAATAAATTACTTAGGTGATGTCTAGTTTACATATTGCAGCAGCTGAATTTTGACTAATGTTCAAGTACATTTTCCCAGAATTACTGAGGGCGAACTACAAATTAAGAATGTAGTTTTTCCCTTTTAGTGCATTTTGCTATTCATGTTATTTAAATTAATGTAATCCTGCCATTAAGAATGGATATGCTGGTGCAGATACTCCAGGAGCAGTCAGGTGAAAAGGTTAACACTGGTGGCTTCTGTGGGATTTCTGAACACAGCATATCTACAGAATAGAGCCCTGAGCAACTGCTTATGATTGGAAAAAACAGTATTGCAGGCTGTTTGTACGGGCTTGTACGCATTGGAGACTGCTTGGTTTTATTAGAATTGCAAGAAGCATGCTATGTTTCTTTTCCAGACTGGGCTTGTTTCACCTGTCCAGACTGTTATTTCTGTGACAGAAACAAAGCATTCATTACTGACACCTGATCTTTTCCTTAAGTCAGCTTCACACCACCTGAGGGACTGCAGACTTCCACACTTTTCGATTATGAAATGAAGAGCAGTTGGATTCCATAGGAGAGCTTTTTCCAGAGCCTGATATGTTGAATGTAGAAATCGGTAGCCATTTCTTTTCCCACTTACATAATTTAATTCAATTAGCAAGTTCTAGAATTTTACTTGTGACCAACTTGCACTTTAAAGTTCAAACCTGAAGTATAGTTAAATGCCAGGCATAAGCAAGGGATCAGAAAGACTGTATGCTGGGAAGAGAGTAGGTGTAAAGTCTCAGAAGCAGTAATACAACTTCATGGAAAAAATGGACAGACCATACTAGATGAAAATTGATTTATTATTATACATTGCTATGGCTACTGAAACTTCAGGTTCAATTTTCTCTTTTCATTTTATGGTGGTGGATCTTTATTAATTTTAATGATGTTATATCTTACATCTGTAATAAGCGACAGAAGTTCATTATCTGATTAGTTGTCACACTGATTATAAGATGGGGTGCTTGACCTCAGATACACTGCATACATTGTAACTCAATTTACAGTTTAGCATACATCAAATTTTGAATGAAAGGATGAAGAAAGTGAGCAAAGAGATCACTGACATTCTCACTGCACAACAGCTGACATACAAAAAACCAGTGCAGATGTAACTGCAGTAGTCCCCAGAGTGATTTTCTGGTTCTTGTTTAGTATTTGCAACAGCTGAAAAATGAAAGTGCTTATTGAATAGAACAAGACAGTGATGTGCTAAACCACAAAGTTTTATTCTTTTTCTTTGTAGCCATTTTAACTCCAAGCAAGTGATTTCTATCAGGGATACACGATGAAATGACAGGCCTGAGGTATGTACTTCTTTAGTTGGCCTATTTCCTTGCTAGCTGTTTTGTATTAAGTGTTTTCTGGAAGTTTTAGAAATCATGCTGCATAAGAAAAACAACGCAAGTGCTGTGCTAAATGTATACTCTCTAGCGCAGACACTACAGTTAATGGGGAGGACTTTACTGGTGTTGCCTTTAGAAGAACTTGGTGTCTCCCAGTCCAAGAATCAGCTGTTAATCATCTGTTGAGATATAAAGCGATTCAGACGTGTGTGTTTTATTCAGCAACCTCAAGAATTTTCAGTAACTTCATTTTGGAAAAATAAAAATAGTCTTTAAAATTCTCTTTATCCAGGTGACAAAATATTTTTACCCAATGTCCATAAAAGCCAAGCAGCATTTTAGTAGTATTCAAACACCCAAAGTTACATATGAAGAAACAGTGTAATTTCAAAAAGCTGTAAATGCCTAAGCAAGTTTAAAAATCCATTCCTTACAAAACTTTATGTCCCCAATCTCAGACATTATTTTTGAAGAACAGTTACCAAGTTTCACAGTCAGAGAAGTAGGACAGCTGTCCAGTCACCTCACTGGTAAGAGAGATTGTGAAATATTTTGGATACTGGAAGTACTCGCATTTCTTTTTTATCTTCTTTATTAATAAAACTCAGAATTTATCATTTTCCCAGTGTTTGACAGCCTTTGACTTGGATAAAATAGTCTGGTCAAAATGCAATAAAGTGGTTGTGAGTTTTAAGAACACTCCAAGAAGGAGCAAAATCTACAGGTATCGTGGCCACGTGAAATTTAATATTGCCAAGCTCTGACTACCTGACCTAATTCCTATCTCTACTTGACTGGTGTGCTGCATTCACCTCCTTCACATGCAAATTTCGCAAATGTCAGCCACAGATTTATACCTTGGTTTAATGAAGAAATTAGGTTCTTACAAGACAGGTTCTGAATGGGAGATTAAAGATAACTGCATGAGAGGAAATGTTATGAGGTTAGTTACATAGCCAAGTGCCCAGGACACTCATCTGAATGAAGAAATCATCAGCTGTGCTTCATAGAATTATTCTGTCTTCAAATTAATCTTATCACTTTAAATGAATTCGTTATTCACTACAAAAATTAAAAAGCCCATACAAGCTCCACTTCCCAGGTGAGTGCCCTTACCACATATATGATTGTTTTGCTTCACTCCCACTAAGAAATTTCATTAGAGCTTTAAAAAGTGGTAATATTTGTATTTCATTCTTGTATTTGTGAGGTTTTTGGTTTTTTTTTTTAACGTTACTCCAGGAAACTGTATGGAGAGGACATGGTCATAACTTAGGTAGCTTTTTGCATGCTTTAATCACAGAACTCTTATGTAATGTGAGAGCTAGGTTTTCTGAAGTCAAAATAAAAAGCAAAAGAAAATTTTGTTATACAGCTTTCAACAAATGCAAATCAGAGGTGAAGGTTTAGCAGTATAAATACTTTGCATTGATAAACAGACACATGATAAGGATATTGATAGGGGTTTATACTGGTAAGAGTCTAACAGTGATAGTCATTAGGAGCTTCTAAGGAAAATTAAGATATTAAATTTTTGAGTATTTTTTAATGTTGTTTCTTCAGGCTCTTCCCATTATTTCACTTTTTTTTTTTTTCCTAGCCTTTTTTGTATCCCCACAGGCCAATTATTCTCATGTTTTAAGTCACAGGATTGTAGGGAGCAATCTTTTACTGGCAGAATAATGATATAAGAATGGTGACCTACTACAATAAATATGGTCTATTTCCATCCTTCTGTAATCCTACTGAAATCCATGAGTCACACTGAAGATGTTTGGCCTTATGCCTTTTTCTTCATTGAATTTTTGGACTCTGTGAGCCTCCAGTCTGTTTTTGAAAGCTGCATATATAGTCACCTGATTTGCATCCTTGATGAAGTCATTAGTCAGAAAGAGCTACTGAAGAGGTGGTGCTGGATGTACCTGACCAATTATCTAAGTGCTCCCAAGCACAAATACTTAGGTCCTAGGTGTGTTAACGTTGTTTTGACAGATGGCTTTGAAACTTACGGGTATGTTGAGAAATCCTGATAGTTTTATTCCAAATTAATTGACGGAATCTGATATCTAGTCACAGTGCTCCAGACTTTGTTAATTAAAGCTGCTCACTGAATTTAGTAAGCTGCAAATTCTGGACTGTGTTTTGCTCCAGTGGTAGTCACTCTGTTCTGCTGGATAGCTGAAAGTGGAAGTGGGATATCTCTGAAGATAACAGAGCAAAAAATGCAGTATTAGTTTTTGAGCTATTGTGGTTGGGTTCTGTCAAGCTTAAACTCCAGTTATTCTCTTTTATGCTCAACAAAAATAAACATAGTCCAAAATCTAAATTTAAAAAATGCTATAAATATAGTGCAGGGCTCAGAATTAGCAAGCATGCAGCTGCTGAAGGCAGATTTGATAAACTGAAGTGAATTAATTTTCAGTGAAGCTCACATTGATATGAAATGTAAAAGGTCAACTCACTTTCCAGCAACTCAACATTACCCCCAATGAAACTGGAACCTCTAACTGTATTTCTACTTCAGAAGTGAAAACTAAATAATTAAAAAGGGGTGAAATGTCATAGTAGCTACACTCATTAAGGTCTGCAATCACAGGTGGTTTTTGCTTTGTTGTAACAAGACTGGTCCTAGTATCTGTTAAGAAGCATCAATGCAGATGATTCCATGCTTTATGTTCACAGTAATACTTGAGTCAAACACAGGGAAAACTGCACAGCCCTGTCTCCAACAATCTGCAGAGCATCACGTCATCAATGACAATCCTTTTGATCATAAATCATCATGGGAGGGGGGAGGCAACCTGCAGTGTTTTATATACTAAAGGAACACAAAAAACCTTATAAGCAGAATGCTATTAAAAAAAAAAATTCCAATAAAACAGTATTAGAAAAGAAATATCTGCTGAATGTCTTGCAGAGATTATTATTTATTGTATAGCAATAACACTGAGGCTACATTCTCATTTTACTACATATTGTTCAAATGCCAAGAGACAGACAGCAAAGATGCAGAGAAAGCAAAGTACAAATACTGAAGTGGATCTGGAAAGGTCATCGATAGATGCTTTTGCTCTGGTTACTTTTCTGAATTCTAGAATACACAATGGAAAGACCAAAGAAAGAGAAACACATCATAATAACTTGAGATTTCTAGAGCAGATTACTCTGATTCTAGAAATTAATTACCAGGCAATTAGTACTTCTGAGTTCTATTAGGACCAGATTTAAAGTGTAGCATAGGTGGCTGCTTTGTGAATAAATGTGTGGATAAGTGAAATGACTACTTGTTTGACAATTTTAAGTGTTAGGTTATTTTATTCATATCTGAATAAAAATATGAGGTGGCTACAAAATCCCCAGCACCTAGTCAGCAGGTTACACCCAACTGAAGGCCCCTAACTCAGCTGAACTATTAATTTCCATAGTCTGCTACTGTCACTATCATACATCGTAGGGTCAGATTGCAGTGCTGATGCTGATAGCATACAACTGGGTCAGAATGTTTTCCCTGCTTCCCTCTTCAGCTGCAGTTGCTCAGGCAACAGGATCATTCAGCAGCAGAAAAGCGCAGAGGAAACTGTAAGAAGTGAGAGAGATTTCCCGGGGACTATAGAAAGGGTGGACAAAAGAGGAGGAAGAATATTGGTACCTATCTCAGAGAAGATACCAGCCCATGTTGTTGCATTCACAAGGGTGTCAGAGGCTGCTTCAAAATGCTTCAGATAAACGTCTTTCTAAATTTCCCATTTGGAGTAGCTTCTTTCTCTTTCTTGGCTTTTGAAAGAGGTGAGCAGGTCGAATGACATGCCTGGTGTTGGGTAGTACTAATATCCTCCTGTGTACTGCAACAATATACTTAAGGAGTCCTTTAGGTGCCTTTAGCTGGTAAACATGGTATGAGGCACGTGATCTAGTCAAATGCAAGCTGAGGTTTGTGTTGGGCCAACAGCAAAGCTATTCAGGCACACCCTTGAATCCTTCAGAGGAGCAATAGGACCTCAGCAGTTGGGGTATTTTCTCCCCTTGGCTCTCAGGAGATCATGGTATGTATTGTAGGGTCTTGGTAACTGGATTATCAAGTAGGGGAAGATGGTGTCTCTGTTCATCCTTTAGGAGCAGAAAAAATATTAAAAAAAACCAAACACCAATCCCACACGCTTTTCATTGGTGTTTCTACAAATGCATTTGCAGTGTTGATGCCATTATCAAAGCTGTTAAAGGTGAGGACTAGTTACTGAAATTTCTTTAAACCCAACACTGGTGAAAAATTAATGTTTCTTAGTTCTAAGCATTACCTCTTCATTATCATTTGTTTTAACAGCTATTACTTTTTATTTCAGCAGAAACAGAACATGAACACACAGTAGGCTTTAATGCATTCTATCTTTGCAATTCTGATTTCTAATGAATTAATATTGACTGGCCAAACTAACATTTATTTTTATCACATCTTGCAAAGGATCCAGGTTTTCACATACATTTTATTGCTATTCTCTGATAGCTGTTCTGTGAAAAAAACCCAAAACTTTACATTGTGTCTGACATAGTCCATATGGAAAAAGAATCATTTTAGTCTTGAAAAGTTGCATTGCAGTAAAAATTTCTATCAACAACTAGATTTTTCTTCTTAACTGTGATGAATTATTTGGTTTGGATCAACTTCTTCATTTTTGTAGTAATTTTTGGAAAGTTCTGATATGAATTCTTAATCATGATGCCTTCAAAGATCTTGATCACAACTGTACTATTAGTACATCTCATGTCGGCCAATATTATTATCTCATTACTTTCCTTTAGAAAATTTACATATGTTGTCTCTCATGTTAGACAGTAAATTCTTTGGAGCACTGATTGTCTTTTGTTCCATATATAGTAGTCTGCAAATGAAGTTTTGTTTATGATCGGGACTCTTGTGCAGCATGGTAATCAAAATCATATTCTATTAATTCTTTGGGCTTTTATATCTCCTTCTACTGAAAAACTCAGTGAAAAGGAAGTACACAAAAATCCAAACCAAACCAGACAGACTCCATTACAGGAATTAAAAGTGGAAAGTATAAACTCTATACAGCCAGCAACTGAAGGGCCACCAGATGACAGTCTTAGAAGTCTTTCTTAAAAGAGATTCATATGGAAGTGAGGAAGGAAGAAAGATAAGGGGAAAGTTCAATATTGTTTCCAGACTTTCAGATGGGAGAAAAACAAATGAGGAGGGAATGCTAGGAGAGTATAGAAGATACAGAAATTTAAGAAAACATAGGCAATCTTTGAGCTGGGAAAAAACAAATAATGGAGATGTTTCTGAGTAAACAGCAGGGAATGCTTAAGAAAGCAACAGTGAATTCATTAAAAAATTGAAGGAATGTCAGAAGAGAGGCATATCTTTATACTTTTTCAGGTAGAAAAGACTGTGGCCCTTCAGTTGCTGGCTGTATAGAGTTTATATTGTTGCTGGCTGTATAGAGTTTATATTTTTTAACAGCGTGAATATTGTGAAAGTAGTGTTCAACGTAGGTTATAGTTTTGTCCTTTGGGATATTTGAAACTGGGTTGGCCAGGAGCCCAAAAAGGTGACTTGGTGATGCATTAAATATTGTGCGCATGAAACGGGTGGCACAGAACTGCTATGCTGTGTCATGTGCAGCTGAACCAGCACTGCTTTCCCTACATTTGCAGCAGGTCTGTATCTTTAATTAGACTCACCATCAAGTCATGCTGCATGAATTTGAATCCCAACAGTTGTATTCCAGGCAGGGATTTGAAGAGCAATAGAAACTGGCAGCTGTTCATGGAATATTTGAATAGGGAAGTTATATTCAGAATTTTCCTTCAGCACCAAGTATGGGAATAAATATTTGTATGCATAAGGATTTATACATCCCTCATTAGTTACACATGTCTAGTTCCTCTTTACATTGAGATACTTACAGTGATGGTTTTAGTTATTCTTAGGGTTGACCCTTTGACCAAAAAAATGTATGACAGGGTTTAATAGTTGTACACTTGCTTCTGCTAAGCCCAGCTATTAAAAATACTTCTAATTTCCATTCAATGAGTGTACTCAATTTGCCTTCCTAGCTGTGGTTGTAGGAACAGATTTCTATTTTTCATTAGCTAATGTTTCCAAATTGAGTTTTGTGTCATTGGTAGAGAATTTTAGAGATTATTTTCTTCCTCATTCCAGAGCCTACATGTGGCAGAAGGTTTGTTTGAAGAGGGACAGCTAAACAGTCTTCTCATTCCAAAATGCTTCTGGAAATTCCCTTCTTGATTCATACACTTATGAATTTAGATTCTGTTTGTCACACATGAATAATGCCTAATTCTCTTGTGTGAGAAAGAGAGTATCTGACTATTAGAGGTATTTATTCTGTTGGGTTTTGAATGACAGAGACCCCTACAAGCAACATTTTTCTCTTTCTAGAACAGTGTGTGGTGCTGTTGTCTGCAAAGAGAGGGTATGTCTGGACTAGGAATAGGCATGAGCTGGAATCTTACATCCTTGTATTTCTGAGCTGTGGGGAAATGCAGATTCATGGTTTTGAGTCCAAATCTTGGCACAATACCTGCTTTTAGCTCTTATTAAGAAGCTGAATCACAGTCTTCACTTCTGGTCAGAGTGACCGCAGACTTAGAATCATATTCATAGTCAAACCCAGTATTTTGTGGCTTAAGACCAATGGTTGTGGAAATGTGTGAGACATATATTGGGTTAACAACAACAGTATAAATAGAATATATTGTAGGGTTTAGTAGCTTGGGCAAGAAGTCACACTCAGGTGCTGTGATGATTTGCTGCTGGTGGTAGGAAACTTCTGAGCATGGTGATTGGCATTACTGAATTCTGTCCTCTAGGACAAGGGTGTAAGAGACAGGGAGGTTGGCTGTAGATCATAGGCCTGTGATGAAAAGCCAAGGTGCTACCTGGAGTTTGTCCACCTGAGTTGTGTCCCATGCTGGGTGGGCTTTCCTGGCCCACCTTAGCTGCCATGGGTAGCAGCAGAGAAAGACTGGAAAGATCTGTGTTCCAGACCTTTCCTGGAACTTGTGGGTGAACATACTTCCACCTCTGGAGAGAAATTGCCTCTTGGAAGAAAATATTCAACTTTGACCCAGTCATTTATTGTTGTTAGAGGTGTCAGTAATTAATAAAACACTGTTAGACGTCACCCAAGAATACTGAGAGCCGAGACCAGTGTCACTTGGATCTCGTTATCATTGGCTTTGGTGTACTACAGAACATTTTTTTTATATGCCTCTCTTAAGAAGCTCCACATAGTATATCTTCCTAAATTAATTCATAGAATATCAAGTAATGTGTCAAATCAACAACAACCCATTGCTCTGTGTAAGAACTGAAACTGTCTGAAGGTTGGTTGTGGCAAGAACACACAGTGCTAGTGATAGGGGAAGAGAAGCACTGCAGTATTCCACAGGGCAATGCCCATAGCAGGAGGAAAAATATCTCTTGTTCCAGGTGTGGCTTCACTTCAAACATAGTAACTTGTCAGAAACAAATGCATATTGTAAATAAAACCCTTATAAAGCCTTGCAGAAGGCTAGTTAATTGCAAATAAATAATTGCTTGACTGGGTGTAATGGTGATGATATGTCATCACAGATGTATGATTTTTTGCTTAGTCATGCTTTGAAACATATGTTCAAGCATTTCTTTATTCCCAGAAATATCGGAGAGAATAAGAAGGGAGGCCTAGATGTGGGAGCTTTCTTCCCTTGCTCTCAGCGCTCAGGTGAAACACACAGAGGGATTAAAATGGGTTAGATAATCATTCTTGAGGGAGTAGAGAACTCTGGGAACAGTGCTCTGGCCTATTAATTGTGAAGGATGCAAAAAATTGCCTGGCCCTTTTCTGTTTTGGAAAAGCACAGAATTTATATTGGCTTTTATCTGAATTACAGCTTTCTTCTTGTTCTTCCCTACCCTCACCTCTCCTGCCCCAGTCTTGCTTTTTAATTGTTTCAGGGTACCCAGTGTGTCTTCACAGTTCTGTTCAGATGTCCTTCCCTCGGTGCATTCTATGTGCCTTAGAATGTCAGTAGGACTGGAAATAAAACTGTGACCCATAAATTAATACTAAAACTCTTGTGTAATTCCAGCTTGTAAAGATAAAAATTTTACTTTTAGGCAATTTATTCTCTAGGGCAGTGCTCTCTGCTTGATTATTTCAGAACTTTATTGTTGAATTCAAGGGGAAGGAAGAGAGGCCATCCCGTGCAGATACTTTGTGCACCCGTTTTTGTTTATTCTTTTATATTTTCTAGATTATGGGTGTGGAGAATAGTCAGAACATTTAATTATTATGTGTTAGTGTCTTAAAGCTATATTTAATTGAACCTTTAATAGCAGCAGATTACAAATATTCCTGGGAAATAATTTTCTCATTGTGAAGCAGGGCTGTTGTAGTGCAGCCTAACTAGAAACCAGTAGACTAACAGCTTGCACCATCCAACACTTATTTTTCTATGGGGAAAGATGAGAACACTGGTAACAAAGGGCAAAATGTCAGCATCACAATTTTAGCAGCTGGATCTATTCTGTCTGTCTCCTGCCAAATAGCCTATTAAACCTTTTAGCATTATGCTGTCTGTCACACTAGGAGCTGGTCCCATTTAAACTAATAGCTCGACTGTGAGAGAGTAGCATGAATACCCTTCATTAGTCCTACAGATAAAATCCTGTGTAGTACATGGGACATTGCTTAAAACACATAGTTTTCAAGGTATTGTAGCATGTAATGTGTTAATTATCTGCATTTATTTAATATATAGCATAGATTGCATACCACTGTTCTACAGAGGTTCCGTGTGGATTGAAAATAGAAAATAGGTGTATATAATTTCCATTGATTCCATGGCTTCTATCAAACTAATTGACCCTTTACTAGCTCCTTTGTCTCTCTTCTTCCATGTGTACTCTTTTAAAATCGCTCTTTATAATTTTCAATATAGTTTAGGATGGCACAAAGAAAACATGCCCAACTGAGTAGAAGTTCATCACACAGACTCATCAAAAACATTTTCTAAGAGGTGCTACAGTGTAATGAAATATTACCCTTTCATAAGGTTTGCTTCCTTACTTACCAGTTGTTCAGAAATGCAGTATGCTATTCGCCTGTGCACCATGCTTTGTTTCACAAAAAACACATTGTTTGGTGAAGTTTTTTCACAGATACTAGTTAAGAGTACAAATATCATTAGAGACTTAAGAGTATAGCTCAGAAACAGATCTCAAAGACCTATCCTACTCAGTTGGGACTCTGAGTTCCTATGAAATTGCCGAGTGTTAGATACTATAGGAATCTGCCTGAAAAGCTTAAGCAGACAGTGAATTCTTATTCATGGTAGGATGCCACACTGTATTGGTTCAAAAAAGAACAATCAGACAAAAAGAATTCAGAGGTAGATGTCTGGTGTGTGAATATTTAGTAGGAATTAAAAGAAAAACTGAAGCAGTAGAACATCTCAGATACTATGTGAAGTGTTGCATCTCACTGTGCAGACTTGGAAAAAAAATCTTGTAAGACACTCACTTTGAGTAGCAGCTGCTTTTGGAGTAACTATAAGAGGCTTTCTGCTGCATAGTGTTTTATTGTGTTATTCCATAAAGCAAATCAACACTCGGCTTCAGCAAGACAGATCTGCTTTCCAGAACAATGACACGAAAACCAAATAGTCAGATATAAGGTATGCATGAATGAGCAGAGAGGGAAATTTGCCCCAATTTGCCTATGTAAATTTAGTTCATCCCCCTAGTACATGGGTTCTTATATACCCTTTAATCATGTAATCACATTCTGTGGGAAATAGCTTAGCAAAACCACATCATGATTTCTCTTGGCCACACTTGTGATACCATGTTCTGCAAGAGTTTATGTTCCCAGACATTGATTTCATGCATTTATTTAACTTCCTCACAAAATAATTAAATAGACAGCTTATTTGCTGCAAGGATCTATTTGCCACTATGTTTACTTACAACTTTGCTATTGGCCAGGGTTGTAATTGCTGCAAATTTCAGTGTTTTAAGCGTTACAAAAGAGGTAAAGCTGTGTTTCTTTTTCAGTCTAGTTTCTCATACCCAGTTGGTATTCTTATGCAGTGTTTGCAAAGATACTGATGTGCTTTGTTTGCACATCCTTATCTTTTGATATCATTGTGGTTGAATGTTTTCCCTTGTCAGGCTTTCAAGTCACCAGATTCTAGAAGCAGGCTGAGAGGCCAATAGAAGATTTTGTCCCCAAAGCTGCAGTCTGGGGAAACATACAATAAATTCCTGGTCTCCATATGCTATTGTACAGAACAACATGTGGTCCTCTGCCACGCTTGCTAGGGAAGCAGAGTTTGTGAATGCGAGCTGTTTCTGTCGCTAAGATGGATGTATTCACTTTTGCAGAGCTTTTGTATATGGCTGTTCGTTAGATTGATATGACTTCCAGGCTTTGGTTTTGTGTAGAATAAACTGATGTCAAGACAGGAGGAATAAAAAAACATCAGAAGAGAGAAATTCAGTGTTTCATCAACTAGCATACTCTTTAAGAAAAGAAGATATGGAAATTCCTTTGGATTTCTTCATATCAGACTGCAGTTACAGCTAACAATGCACTTGCTGCATGCTACTGGCTGCTACTTCACTCAGCCTTTTGCTCCATGATGGGCACTGCAATACAATCTCAAAATGCATGTAGGATTGCCTTACGGTCTGTTTGTGTATCACTCATGCATTGGTTTGAATTTTCATTTTCCATTCTGGATTTTCTTTTCACACTGAAGGATTCTTTGTTTAGTCTGACTGAGAAGAAATTTCACAGCTCCTACTTAAAGGCCATCTTGCTGATGCTCCAACATTTCCTGTTAGGTAATTGAGGTTATTGTAACACATTACTTGAGGGGCATATAAAAGAACAGACTTCATCTGGTATTCCAAAATAAATGCTGACACAGTTTTTTGGTTAAAAAAAGTTTGCCAGAATATTTTAGAAACTAACAATTATATGCTAATATTTCTAGACTAACAGGAATAGGAATTAGAATTAATGAGTTCTCTGCAGGTACATTTGTCACATATTTAATGATAGGAGGCATGTTTCATGCACATGGCACTCTGCTAACATTATGCAACCCTTGTAATAGCTCTCTGCAGTAAATACCAATACTGATTTGCTGCTCAAGAAAATGAAACAGTTTGCGGGCATGACACCCTGAGGTGCTAAGTGTGTCTCCCCCTGAAGTCAGTGGATATAAATATTGCTTGTATCTGTAAAAAGCTGTGCCCCACTGGACTTATGATACTGTCACTGAAAACATCCTTGTATAAAACATATTTGCAATGTAGAAACCCTGACTGCCATAGCTCTGTGTTGCCCAGTTGAGTGCATCTGTTTGCAGTCACTAAGCCACGCATACAGAGAAGGAGCAATTTCCAAACATACCTGTTGAGCTGCTCATGTTTCCTGGGATAAAGATAGAGATAAATGCTGAATAAATGTATTTGCTCAGAGAACCAAGTTTAATGTAGAACTACGCTGTCAAGTTTTCTGTGGATGCTAATTAAGTGATGTGATTTGTCTCTGTTGCCATTCTCCCCCGTGTAAAATTAAAATAATAATTGAACCTATCATAGAATAAACTGGAAGAATAAATCTTTCCCTAGTGCTGAGACAGTGTTGATCCAATAGAAATACATCTTAATGTTTCTTATGATAGGTGAAGAGTATCTGGCTAAGGTGGCAAGCACTGCTGTCCTTGGCATTGTACATCCACTGGCAAAGGCATCTTATTGATTTTGGCAAATTGTATACATTCAAAATAAAGAGCTTTATACTGGGCTACTCACTTCCAGACTTTTTATAATTCGCAATATGGCCATAAACAAATTGCATCTGTGATTTATTTAACCTCTCTTTTTCCCACCCTTTTCAGTGCATCAATATGACTGTCATTTTGTGCCTTTGCTTTAAAATCAGTTTCTTCTTGCAGACTAATATCCAGTCAAAAGGACATCTTGTTTGCAAATAGTTCATCCTGGCTACTGTCTAGGAGCTCCTCAAGCATATATTAATAACAAAAATTATCCATCAGTACTCATTATTAGTTCCTCCACAAGGGCTTTTGAAGAATAACTAAGTTCCTTTTTATTTTTAAGGATATAAAATTAAGAATTGTTGATAAGAACATTTTATGTCTCACCATAGTTACTGCCCCCAAACTAGAAATCCAATGTACTTCTGTTGCTGTTCTTTTTCTTATTTTTGAGCTGTAGCATCTCAAAAGACTGTTTTTAAAAAAGAAAAGTAACTCAAGGGGTGATGTAATCCCAATGGTATGTATAGTCCTGATGACTGTAGACTGAATGTATGGGCTTCAGCAGGTCACAGTTTTTCTCCCTTGGGACATGTCTGTACTGGAGACTGCAATGTAGCTGAGAGGTATCCATCCTGACCCTGTCTAGAAACAGAGAAAATTAGCCCATGGCAGCCTCTTTTCAGCATTGCCATAGCTGGAGAGCTTCTGGGTCTCAGTCAAACAAGCTGGGGTCCTTTAAAACTTGTTTTGGTTTCTATATATTGTATCTCAGGCTTCAGTAAGGATTTTTCTAGTTCTGGTTTTCCCTCTTTAATCTAGGAAAAATGTTAGGCGTGCTATAGGAAAATCCTCATCTGTTGCAATTAACAAATACTAGTCAGGGCCAGTAGTTTTTATAGAATGTCCTTAATTTTTTTAAGGGCTGCACTACTATCAGCAACTAGGCAAGAAAACATGCTGAAGTAAAAGGGGATCATGACTGGTATCCTTTTTACTTATAAAATGATGTTGAAACTGCATTGAAATAGCAATAACTATAATAATTTTGGTATTACTAAACTAAATTCATTAAAATATCAAATTAAAAAATATAAATTTTAATACTTTTGATCTAACCTGCAGAGTTTAATTAGGTATCCAGTTTTAAATTCTGTTAGATTTGCATCTGGCTTTAGCACTGCCTCATAATTCAAAGAGCAAATGTGATCATGTTGTTTTCTCAGACTTCTCTGTAAATGGCCTTTAAGGTTGAAATGCTTGTCAAAAATATTAATTAGTTTTCTTTATGACCTTTTTTTAATTCCTAAAAATTTGTTTGTTAATCAGCTACAAAATGTGGGTAAGTTTCATTTAAAAAGGAAAACCAAGTGAACTTGAAATATGCAAATCTCACAGTTTTTATGGTTGAGAATTGTTTACACAGGGAAATGGTAAGTAATTATAAAGACATGCTTTTGGTGACCTTTGGTCACTGCATGTGTGCTCTGCAGGGTGATGAGAAGATCCTCCAGAGAAATGTACAAGGCCCTATTACCTTTGCCTAGGGCTTGTGGGTTTTAAGATGAAAGCAAGTATTTAGAATAAAGATGGGCAAACTGACTCATTCTTCCCCAGGCCTTCACCCATCCAGGCCATCTGAAGCTTTGTATCAGCTGGTTACTGTTTGTCTTTCTCAGAACTGAACCTAAGGGTGGTCAAGGGCTTCATCATTTCTCCTGTCTCCTCTCTTTTCAAAAGAGTTGTTGCACCTTGCATATAATTCCAATTTCTAAGGACTTAAATAGTAGAGGAAGTGAACTAATGTTCCAGCATTCATCACCCTGCTCTGTTCCTGATCCTGGTTTGTGTCCTTTTAAGCCCCAATATGGTCACTTGCGCGTTGCCTAAAAGTAGTCTTTGTGAAGTAAAACGAGAGCTGTGAAAGTAATCACAGGATCACAGGGTGTCAGGGGTTGGAAGGGACCTTGGAGATCTTCAAGTCCAACCCCCCTGCCAGAGCAGGATCATACAATCTAGCACAGGTCTCAAAGGAATGCATCCAGGTGAGTCTTGAAAATCTCCAGAGAAGGAGACTCCCCAGCCTCTCTGGGGAGCCTGTTCCAGCACTCTGTGACCCTTACAGTAAAGAAGTTCCTCCTCATGTTAAGGTGGAACCTCCTGTGTTCCAGCTTACAATAATGGAAAATCAGGATCTAGGACTGTAAAATCCCAGGGCAAGGACTATGTTTTCCTACTGTGCAGTTCATGTTTCATTCTGAGTCATGCTTAACCAGGTTCAGCAGCTGTGAATTTTAAATTGTTCTTAAGACATATTATTTTCATGTAGAGGTAGATGCAAAACTTGAGTCTGAAATAAATCCAGGTTATCAATTAAATCAGCAGAGTTAATTTTAGGTAAAATTAAAACTTTACATTTGAAGCTGTGTATCTTTTAGGAACAGCACAGACAGTTCATCTGAACTGGTTTCTCCAGTTTTGATTCCTGATGGTTTGCATCCCCAGCTCTTGATTGAAAGGAATTAGTTCCTTCCAAACTGACAAGGCATTTTGGAAGAACAACCTGTGAATTTATGGACCTGGTCATCTTTATCTAGCTACTCTGGCTTTTATGTCTGGCGCTGATGAACCAGATAAGCTCCAGCTATAACCAAACTCCCATCTACCTTTTTTGTTTTATTCTGTGAATTCATCTGTCTCCTACTGTCAGTTTTCTGTATTGTATATTTTATAATAGAGCAGCTCATGCCTTAAAGATCCTTATTGATCAGTCATGATTTGAAGTGCTATTCAGACTTGGCCTAGAGTTGAGCATAAGTCAAATCAAGGACAGGGCTGGCAAGTATTCAGGCTCAGGCACCACAGTGCTGAAATCTGCATTTATTCTCATCTGTTCAGATACAATTTCTGCAATGCAGCCAGTGGCTAAGGCTGACCTTAAATCTAAGGAATCCTTGACTGCTGGTCTGTTTCCAAAGGCTTAATCCCTTTTTGTCTTGAGTTTCTTTTGTTCTTCCTTGTGCTTCCACAGAATTTAATGATATTTCTGCCGCTCTCTTCTTTTTCATGAAGGAGTCCTTGACATCACTTATGGATTATTGGTAGTGTTGCTTTTTCATTTTGAAGTATTAATTTCACTTAATCCTACTGCTGCAGCACTCTTGTTTCAGCTGACATGCAAGCATACTTTGAATTGCGTCAGTGCTACTCTTTCAGGCCAGAGGCGGTATCTCAATGTGATACAGGGCTCTCCAAAGCATCTGAGCTGAACATAGAGTCTCCACTTTTCTCCCTGTCTCCCTGTGGTTAAAAATTGGAAACTGAGCACAGACATCTTCCTTGCACAATTATACCAACAGTTTAGTGAGTGTGATGCATTAATAACTGTTGCAAATACTACAACTGGAACAAAAAGGGGAAAATAAGAAACAAGCTGTGCTGTCCAGAGAACCCATCTGTGATTTTTGTAGGTAGATGCTTTATTTTATTTTAATAGGTCAAAACTTCAACAAGTAGAATCAGCTGTCTGTTGCTGCATAGGCAAGACTTCTTATCCTATTCTGCTCCGTTCCCTCATAACGTCCTTGGGTCAGTCCGTGTGTCCCATGTGTGCTCTAAAGAAAACAACTGCCAGGCAGACAGCCCTGAGGAAGAGGACAGGAAAGTTCCTGACCTCATTTCAGTGCCTGCTTTCTAGCATCTGGGTTCAGCAATCACAGATGAAAGTCCTTGGGAGTTTCTAGAGCTCACACTCTGCCAGTGGGTAGCATACAGAGCTGTAAAAGACTTTGGGATCTCTAGAAATTTAGTAGCTTTAAATTCAAGAAACTCTTCAAAGTACATACAAATTAGAAATTCTCTAAAGATTTTCTATAAATTTATTTCAGGGCCATCAAGATGCACACCTTACCAGCTACATGCTCTTCAAGATAAACCAACCAACCAAACAAAAACCTAAACAAGAATCCCAACCCTCTTAAGATTTCTTTTCAAATATAGCAATGGTAGCATATTTTTATCCCCGGCTTGTTTCTTGGAAACATATGAATCATTTCTTGCTGAGATGGAAAATTTCAATGCAAAAGTTTATAAGAAATTGAAGTTGTTTTAATGGGTAGTGGCAAGCGGACAGACAGTATGGAATTCTATGAGGCTAGAGTGTAATACACACACACGTATGAAAACAACATTAATGTTAGATCATGCAAGTGAACAGGACATGAAAGATTTTTATTCCATTAAAGGAACATAAAATGGTTTTGAATAGTTTAATAATTTTTCACTAATAAAAATTGTGTTCATGTGAGTAAGCAAGGTTAGCGTGTTAGATTTGTATTTACCTTTCCTGTAAATCTGAGCAAGAGAACAGGTCTTTGATTTCATCTGGAATGTAGAGTTTGTACGTGTATGTGCCTAATGCTGCAGCTGGAAGCTTTTCTGTTCATAGCAGGCGACTGTTTTGCTGTAAGTTGAGATTCCATATCACATGCTTAGTAAGTTTCTGTATTACAAAGGTTGTGTAAATTGAATTACACTAACACCTCCTATGGATCCAGGGCTATCTTATTTGCATGACAAATGGTCTTACAGTGTGCATACTGTATGCTCACCAATTAAGCTTCCTTTTCAGTCCTCTTGGTCGTTCTTCAAAAGAGCTAAGGTTGTTGGGGTTTTTTTTGGTGGTGGTGGTGCAAAGAAAAGCTGCTAATGAAGGAATGATGAATGGTCTGATTGTGTTGCTGTTTGTATAGTTTCACCTTCATTTGCATCAGTACCAGGCACAGATCCCAAGACTCATTTTGCAGTTCTCAGTAGTTCTCTTCTGTGGCCCCTGCCTGCACTAGAACCAACCAAGCACATTTATCTTTGCCTCCTAGAATGCCTAACAGGAATATTTCCCCTCTTGCGTCATTGGGGCCTACACGTGGTGGAATGCATAACGCTTCCAAAGCACACCTCCTGTCTACAGTGGCAGGTTGATTCGGAGGAATACACAAAGTGTACAGGGAGCCATCACTGCCCTTGCCCTCAACACTTAATGTGACATGTCTAAGTGTGTATCCATGTCCTGCTCCAAGGAATGGATCTATCATTTAGTATCCTTTTCCAGCAGTTCCCACAGTGTGTTCAGTAAAAATAATTCCCCCCACCTCCAGAAACAGAGAAAGCACACAGAGTGTCAAATCACTTACATAGCAAACTGCCAAATGATTTAAACCAAAATCCCATGAGTCCATTCTGCAGAGCAAACAGTGGAGCAGTCCCTCTCTCCCTGTAGCAGCGAGTGTACACAACTGACAGTTGACACATGACTCTTCAGTTCTGGAGTTCTTTAGTCCTTCCTGTTTTGCCTGTCATTTTGAAAATACATCAACTGCCAAAAAAATAATTATTTTCTTTAAAAAAGGGGGGAAAAAACAAAACAAAACAAAACAAAAACGAATGAAAGAATGTGGCCCTTTGTTTCCTATATCTGTTCAGGGAACAAGCTTCATTTGATTGAATGCCAGGGAGAGGATAATGTAATCTCCCATTAGGCTTGTTTGCATCTTTTTCCAGGATGACAGTTTAAGTCTGCTGGCTACAGATGTCCTTTGACAACCGACAACACTTGCTGTTATGCCAGTATATGACTTCATCTGTGTGACACTGCATGTGACTGCAGCTTTCTTCCTCTTTTGCTTGCAGAAACTGTTCTCCATTTCAGTAGCACCAGAATAACAGAAGTTTCCCTTGCATAAAAGAACCAGAAGCCTAAAACTGCACTGCTGCTTAAGCTAGAAGGACCGGGGAGCTGGGAAAAACAGTATTGTTGGAATCTGCTTTGGGGTTTAACCATCAAGTCTGAAATTAACTTGGCCAAATTTAGTAAAGCATCTTTACAGCTTCAATACTTTTTGGAACCAACAGTTTCCAATTCTGATAAGGTCCACCTGGCCATTTAAGAGTTTCTGTAATATCTTTGTGCCACACACCAGAGTGCTTCCTAAGTAAAGAAACACCAGGCTTTGACAGAGCTTTCTTGTTCTGCTGCAAAGCCTGGGGACTTGTGCGGCAATTTGTACAAGCAATTTTTGTCTCCTCTGAGCCTTGGCAACCTCAGGGAATGTTATAACTTGAATAAAGTCATCCATCATCCAGCAGGGACTGGAGTAGGTTGAACCCATTCCTGTTCTGCCTTTTTCTTCAGAAACAGGAAAAAAGTAATGTCTATATTCTAGACCTTTCTTCTTACCACCTTTGAACAGGGCTCACAGTTTGCTCTATGGTCGATAGCTATTATCTTTTCACTAATTTTTGTTACAACTGTTTGATCTGAACATGGTCAGAGGGCCTATTGCAACACAGCTATCTTCATATTTGCTTTTAAAAAGGGAGGGGAAAATGCTTCTATCTTCTCATCAACACTTTTTTCTGTTTATTGTTCTAGACATATAGATAGATGAGATACAGATACGGTGGTGGGGCTCATAGGCAGTGCATACATATGCTGTCAAAGCAGTCCATCATAGGCCTGGACTGGGGGTGAAGTTTAGCAAATATTTGGTTTCATAACAGAAGATGATAGCCAAAAAGTTAAATGCTGTACAGGAACAAAGCTCTAGTCCTTACAGAACATAGCAGTGGTGTTATCTGTCAGCACCCGAATTGCAGCTTGCTCTAGCAGATATGGAAATACTTTGAATGCCAAACACATGGCCTCTGGGTCCTGGGACATATAGTGCAGAAAGGACCTAGAGTCTTCTCTCTTCTTGGAGATTCTTTGTTGTGTCTCAGAAGAGGGGATCTAGCTGATTGTGGCAGAAGGAAATAGTGACATTCAGGGGTAAATCACTGTGCCCAGCTGGAGCAAGGCTTGATGGGTAGAGACAAAAATACTAGGAGTCGTATTTCTCATTCTTTCTTATTTTTATTGGAACTCCAGGAAGCCTCCGCTGAACTGTATGGTACAAGCATTTCAAAGTCTTCACATTAGTCACTCAGTTTTAGCAAAATGATGGGGTTTTCAATATTCAGGGAACAATGAAGAGTATATATAATAATGTCTATTTTTTTCAAAGAACACATTTCAAAGATGATCCTTGGAGCCACACTCCTGTGAAAATGGCACTGTCATGAATCTGTGAACCATGCTAAAGAACAGAAAAATGAATGTGCTTATATGAAATTTAATTCTCTTTAAGTCATAATGTCTCTGGGTCCAGTCCACTGCCAAAACCAGTGGACAGCCTAGAAGAGGACTAAATATTAACATCCTGAGATTTGTATTTGGTATTAGTAAGGAGAGCCCTGCTTCTGCAGAGCATGAGGAAATTACATAACAATTTCAGAAGACAGTTTATTTTAAAAAAAATGGAATTATCCTGGATAAGTAAATTCCCTCAATTAGAGGGAAGTTTTGAAAACAAAACATTCTAAGAAGTTGGTTCTGGCTCCATACTGTAAGCAAGCTGAATTAGCCCTTGTCCGATGAATGAGTCACTGAATATGTCTGCAACTTTCTTTATAAGATAACTTCTTCAAGTATTATTAGTAAAATGTTATATTCCCCACATCCTGCTAAGAAAATGTGGGACAGATGCTGCAGACTTAAAACTTATCCCATCTGGTCATCTGGTAATCTAAATGATGACAAAATAGAGGAATGGCACTGACAAAAAGAATTTCCCAGTTTATTTAGTCATGTGGCAGACATGTTAGATGAACAATCAGGGTGACATCCAGTGTTTTGGAAGTGCTGAGTTATGGTTCCTGCACTGTTCTGAAATCCATCACCTCTTCTATCAGGCAGAGTGTTTGATTCTTTCAAGCTTGCAGACATGTGGCCAGTTAAATGTCATCTCTTTGTGATGCTCTAACCACTTTCTTCACAGACATAGTTATCAAAACGTTAATATTATTTTTATAGACTTTCCTAATGCAACCCCTTTTCCAAAAGATCTTGGATTAAAAAAAATGCCTTGCTTCTAGTGCCCTTGATCTTTGTGACTGTGGATGAATCTGTCTCCTCTCTTGTTTGGAGACTTGAGAACATGTGAATTTTCCCCTTGTTTAGCCTGATATTTCTCTATCTAGTGACTGTGAAGTTGAGCCCTTGGAAAGGACGGAGAAGAATAGCAGCTGCTTGGCTGTGAGAAATCACTTTGGCTGGCAGTTTGTGAAAGAACACAGTCTGTTGACTGGTAGTGATATAAATATTCAGTACTGGATTGACAGTACACAGGACATAAGCTTGCTGGGAATAGTGAAATAGAGACATGATTTCTTTCCTTCTATTGTACTTCTTTTGGGAAAGCATGGAGGGTGTCCAGCAACAAGTTTCTTTCCTTACCCAAGATAAGCCATTAGAGGACAAATCGAACTGAGTGAAGAGGAGCTGTTGGTATTGTTTTCCACTTGGTTTCAACTTCTGCAAACAAAGCTAGAGCTGGTAAGTGAATATGGTTCAGATAGCTTGCTGGACCCTCCCAAAACTGCTGAGTCTCAAGGCAGCTCTTGCTTCTCCTAGGCTGAAGAGGGGCTTTGTAAACGACAGAGAGCGCTTTGGTGTTGGCTACATTGGGCCATTTTTTTGTTTGTTTGTTTGCCTATCAGATTGAGGCTTGATGCAAAAGATAATTAATTTCACTGATGGTGTAGAAGCAGCTCCCAGGAACAGTTAGGGGGCTGCATTTAATAGCTAATTAATGTGGTGACATCATTACTGAGGAATGTTATTTGCAGTCAAATGTGGCCAAAGAAACCAACAGTTCTACTCCAAGACATAAGCACTAAGAAAAAAAGCTTCAAATGGCTTTCTAGTATGCCTATTCCCAGAACATTAAAACTGATCTTTAGAATCATTTAACTTAGACACTCTTGGGTTGTATGAAACCAGTATGATTATTCAAAACCCCACAATATCCGGGTGGGATGAATATTAGAGCAAAGCTAAGAAGCTACAATTCTTTTTCTCAACAGACCTAAAACTGCATCAAGTGTGAGGTTTACCCAATAATATAGAATAGGGTCTAGTTCTGTTTATTTGTATTGTCTAGTTATTTGTGAAGCAGAACTATTTAATCTCTGTACTTACATTTATACTCTTTATTTCCCCTTTTCTTTTGGGGCATTTTTGTGTATGCAGCAGGAGTGCACCTGAGAGGAGCTCTGAAAATTGTTGGGTAATCTTCAGGCAAAAAGCATAGTAGGGGAAATGCATGAAAGGAAAACTACCAGTTTTTGAGGAAATCAAGACTGACTTTTTGCTTTCTTCTTATTGACACATGCTGTTTCTACTTCACATTCTTACATTGCTGAGAAACCCTGTCATCTGCAAACAATAACAGCTCATGCAGTATTAGAGCCAAGTGTAAGCAGAATGTAAAGAGGGAGATATCTGTAGTCAGACAGCAAGAGTTTGCTGTGTTATTTCCATGCACACAAAAAGTTACTTTTAGGCACCAGGTTTACCACCCTGAGAGGCAACCTTTCAGCAGTTAATATATTTATTTTTTTTTTGTCAGGAAATTTTCAGAATACTTAACTCCCATATTCTACAGTTCCAAGACTGCAGAATTAGAGCTGAAATAAAATTTTTGCCCCAGTGGTGAAATAACAGATTTTCTCAGTCAAAAGCTGCTTAGTCAGACAACCTGAGAGTAATGATCTGGCTCTATTGGTATTACTGCAGCGACAGAGTGCAAGACTCACACCAAGAGGGCACAGATGACTCAAGGTCCCTAATGGAAGATATTCACAGTAATGAAGCACTGTCTACAGTAGCTGGTGGTAGGCATATGGCAGTGCACAGACTGCTGTGAGGGGTCTCCTCACATGCAAACTCCCCATTATATCTGCAGGGGTCTCCTGTCCTTATTAGGGAACTCATAGTTGGGCTTAATGGACTCTGACTAATGACTAAGATGGAAAAAGATGAAGAATTATCTCCTTTGTGATTTTTCCTTTCTTTTTTTCACCCATTCTTGACAGGCTGTAAATTGATTTTCTGTAGCTGCTATGTTTCACTGGGAGAATCAGCACAGTCTCTTTTTCAATGATTAGTCATTATAGGGTTTGTGCTCAGCTCTCACGGTGTAACCGTGTGAGACCTTTCAGTTCCCAAGTGAGAATTCCTACTGGGGTGTCTATGGGAGAAAACCGCCCCAATGCTGTTCATCCCCAAGGCAGTAATGAGACATGGCTGGCCTCACTTCTTTTGACCTGCCAGGCTCTGGACACTTAGTTTCTTCAGCCATCATGACTATCTGGCTCCTCTTTAAGCTGCTGCATTTGTGCACACTCAAACATGCTGTGTAAACAACATTGAGAGAGAAAAATTGCAAACCCTCACATTTTATACCATTGTTTTAGCCCACCTTGGGCATTTTTAGAGGGCTTCAGGTTTCCAGATATTCATGATCTAGAATACTTACAACAATTTTCTGTTGATGAGGTTAAGAAATGTAAAATTTTAGTTTATTCTTCAGGCTTAGCAAATAATTCCAATTTCAAGGAAAACTGTGGAGTAAGTTCCCAGGTGTCCTGTGGTTGCACTATATTTGCAGAAAGCTTGGCATATGCAATGTCACAGTGTTTGTATGGAGTGTGTTTGGTCAATATTTCACTTTTGAAGTCTTGAAAAAAGAATAAGGGAGGTCTATGAACTGAGAATACTGCTGTGTGTATTGTAAAAACAAAAGCAAAACCAAAAAACAGAGACCTTCATAATTCAATTAGAAAAAACTGCTGTATGTATTGATTACATGTTTTTTCTGCACTGAGGCTGAAGGCCTGCTCTAAGGCAGGAAAGGAAAACCCGTTTAATACAGGCAAGCTTTATCAGAGCTGAAGAACCTGAGAAGATTTGGGCTTTTATCAAAGTATATGGAGTCCCCAAACATACGAAGCCATCAACTTCTTCCAAAAGCCCAGTATGGTTATGCTGCTACACTGTGGTGAAAGAGAGAATGCAGAGATTATTTAATTAGGGGTTCCTACTGGAGTTTCTATGGTATTGCCCCAGTGCTGGTTTGAAAAATACGCTTTAGCAGGTGAAAATCTGTGAAGGACAATGGGGAATGGAAAAGAGAAACCTGCTTTCACAGAAGGGTAAATGTATAGACAGTTTAAGCTACAGATTTTGGCTTGTTACACCTGAGATGTTTGAGAGAACTTTGCACAGTATGTTTCTTAGAGCTGAGTGATATCCTGGTGTGTGTGTTTTGTTTTTTTTTTACAAAAAACTTTGTTAATAGTCAGTGATAATCTTCTTGTCAGTTTGAAACTCAATCCAAATAACTGTTTTGTATCTCAGTGAGGTGATTAACTCTGAGTACACTGCAAAGTGAGAGAGTTTCCCCTGACCAAAATTTGAAGTGGCACAACACTGATCAGCTACTTGGACTCTGACAGATGTGTGGAGTTTTAAAAAACAGAAAGCTGTTACAGAAAGCTTGTCTGTGGTTTGCTGGTGTTGCAAAGGCATTACATAGATTGGTTGGGAAAGAAAAGTCATTTCAGCACTCTCCAGAGCATGCCTTTGTATTTCTGGAGCTGAATAAAAAACTTCTTATGCCTGCCTCTTCCTTGGCTTGTGCTTATATATCCTTATTTTTTGAAAGGATTCATATGCCAGTGCTTATGGTTTGAAGACTTCATTGTCTAAGAATATAAATGTTGTCAGCCTACATAGAACAAGTGACATGTAAAAGTTTAGGTAATACGGTGTGATCTTACCTTATCATGAAGAGACAAGTATTTATAGCTTGTGTAATGGCTTAAGTTGCCTGTAAAATAACCAAGCTGTATCTATATGCACAGAGCAGTATGACTTTACATTATCATTTCTCCTGGTACTGATTAAGAAGACCACAATCTTCAAATAAACAGTAAATTGACTTAGTTTAACTAGGTAACATACAGAGACAAATTTGATGTTTACAAAGAAATGTAAGTAGTAGAAAATGAATTCTGCTTAAGAAGTAATTCTTACTTAAGAAGTAAGACAGAGAGAACAGTAAAGCATATCCTAGTTTAGAACAGTGCCTTGTATGTGTCTGTAAGATGGCAGAGTCAAGGTTTAAAGATTTAATGTCTGTTGAATTCCATGGAAATATTCTCCAAGGAGTTGGGGTAGTTTGGAGTCTAAGGCTGGGGGACAAGATTTCCTGTCACCTCAAAGCTGTGTGTCCTCTTTACTATTCAGCAATTCATTTTATCACTATTTCCCCAAAGAAAAAAATTAAAATATGTTTTCGCTTAAAAACTGTAAAAATATTGCAAGTGTTCGAAGGAAAAAAAAGCATAGAAAGATGGAAATAGCTATAGAGGAAAAGGGGAAGATGATGTGGACCAAAGGAAATGAAGACAGGGAGAGTTGGAGTGAAGTCAGAAGTTGCTTTTGGAAAGTTTTCATTTTGAGGATTTGAAAGTATGCTTTTTAAAAATAATTTGACTCCTTCTGTGTAAAGAAAAGAAGCAAAAAGAAGGCAGAAGTACTTAGTAAGTCATACGTAGGGATTGGCTATTGTTCCTTCCCCAGAGGAATTTACTGGGATGTTTTGTTTACTTGTGGGAAGTTGCCAAGCATACCTAGAACTCAGCACTGATGCAGCAAAGAAAGTTTGAGCTAGCAGAGGAGGCTGGTTCCTCAGATAATGTAATGACTCAGAAGTGACAGCAGCAGAAATGACTCTCAGGGAGGGTCAGGGTTACTCAGCATCTTTGTGTGACTGGGCTAAATCAGTTCCCTGACACCATTTTCAGAGTTCTGCTAGTGAAAGCTCACACTGGAGAAGGCTCTACTGTGGCTGTCAAAGGGAGGGATAGTTTGTGAGGTAATAGCTGACCGAAAAATTACAACACATTCTAGTTTTGGTTTATTTCTTTTTAAAGATCTTGTGTAAGGATGCCTACCCGATTACAGCAGAGAAAATAAGAGGCTGTTCCAAGCTCACTCTTCTGGACTCTGTTTGCATTTACAGTCAGTAATTCTGCTTCTCCATGAGAAGCAAGCATAGTAACATGGGCAAGCATAAAAATATAGAAAAATCCTGAAGGCAGTTACATTCAGTTGGCCTAAATTAGACAAGTTAATATAATTGAGGTTTGCTGGTTTATTGTAGCTGACAATCTGGCCAAAATAACTACAGTGTGTAGCAGAATTGTAATGTACCTTCAATTAATGGAAAATCAGAAACACTTGTAATTGCTATTATATCTGTCAAATAAGTGAAATAGACTCAATCATTCATTTCTCTATGAAGTCCGTCTGTAAGAAACAATGGCAGATTTTCTGAATCAGATATGTAAAATGACTGTGATAGCTTTTGTTCAGCCATGAAATGAGACAACTGAACATGGTAGATCACCCAGCATTTTGATAACGTGAAATAATGAAGTAGTAAAATGCACTTAGCACCCTACTAATTGGTTATAATGGAAGTGAATTACTGTGGTTGAAAATTGCCTAAGGGACAACTTAAGTTAGGTTTCATTTGTTTGGGAGGTTATTGAGATGGTTATTGTATTGTGCAGACAAGTGAGTTTTGTTTAAAAACTTTGGAAAAATAAAAAGCTTGTCAGAATCCTTATTACTGCAGCCTTGATGCTGTGTAATAAGGACTAGAAACCAAGCAGTTTTCACCTCTGACCTGTCATACCTCAACATGGATGTTCAGTGTAATGCCACCATGGTTGTTAAAAAAACAGCAAGAAAAAAACCAAAACCCACAAAACCTCAAACCAAAAACTTGACTTGACACCTTACATTAACTACAGGACTAACTCACTATTGTTAGACTTCTTGAGCAAAATTTGTGTGTATGACCAATGTTAATGGAAATGCTCCTTAAGAAGAGCTCTGTGCCTCTCTGTGTCAGCTACCACCGTGGGGAGAGTTAAACAGGAAGGAAAAATTCCAGTGGAAGCCTTGGAGAGCAGAGAGACTGTCCAGGGACTTACTGTCTAGCGAAACATGATCTTTCAATCAGGTTTGTCTGTTGGGAAGATTTCCAGTAGCTAGCAACAGGTTTTCCTCTTTTTCAGTGAATATAAACAATTTATGTTTCCAACAGGGAGTCCAGATACCATTTGCTTGCTATTTTTAGCCTAAGGCATAATTTTGTTTTGGTGTGGATTCAGGTACATAGACTACATGGACATGCTAAACAAAGGAGACAACAACAAACAGTGTCAAAAGAGAAAGATGAAAGTTCCTGAAAGAAAAGTCAGTCATTTTCAAACAGGCTTTAATTTCATTTTGGAATGAGGAAAGGACAAAAATTATACATGTCCACTATTGGTGGGTGGAGAGAAAGAAAAGAATGATTGATACAGCATGGAAATTAAAAGGAATCATTTTAGTCATCTCAGTGTTTTGTTTGGTTTGTTTGGGTTTTTTTTTTTTCCAAACAGAAAACACTCAGTTTTAAATGCTTCAGTTTACCCATGGGCTCCTCCCTTCAGTATTTTCGCTTTTTACAGTGATCATTGCTACAGTTGGACACTCCACATTTCTTCTTTCTGTCTAGAAATAAATGCTGAACACAGTTCAGATGGTTGCTGTCCAAGTTAAAAGTTGGAAAGCAATAGTCACTGAATTGTTAATTTTATTTGGTCAGAATTTAGTGATATAATTGTCTGCTTAACTCACTGCTTGATATTTTCCCTTAGGGGTCCATACTGAGACCTGTACTGTTTAATATTTTTATCAGTTACATAGACAGTGAGATCAAGCACACCATCAGCAAGTTTTCAGATGACACCAAGCTGAGTGGTGCTGTTGATAGGCCATAGGGATGGGATCATCCAGAGGGACCTAGACAAGCCAGAGAGGTGAGCCCAGGGGAACCTCATGAGGTTCAACAAGACGAAGTGCAGCGTCCTGCACCTGGCCCAGAACAATCCTCACTATCAATACAAGCTAGGGGGTGAGGTGATAGAAAGAGACCTGCAGAAAAGGACTTGGGGTGCTGGTAGACGAGAAGCTGGACATGAGCAGCCAGTGTGTGCTTGCAGCCCAGAAG
>JANIJG010012911.1:0-28287 GCA_024611175.1 Megaceryle torquata | reverse complement strand
CCTAATAGTGACCTTCCAGTACCTGAAGGGAGCTTATAAAAAGACTGGAGAGGGCCTGTTTACAAAGGCCTGTAGTGTAAGGACAAGGGGGAATAGTTTTAAATTAGAAAGGAGTGGGTTTAGATCAGAAATAAGGAGCAATTTCTTTACCATGAGAGTGGTGGAGCACTGGAACAGTTTGTCCAGGGAGGTGGTTGAGGCCCCAACCCTGGAGACATTCAAGGCAGGCTTGACAGAGCTCTGAGCAACCTGCTCTAGTTAAGGATGTCCCTGCTCTCAGCAGGGAGGTGGGGCTAGATGACCTCATGAGGTCCCTTCCAACTCACACATTTCTATGATTCTATGATTTATTTAAATACTTACTAGTGTAAAGGCCCAATCTTGGTATCTGTGTAACGATGTAAATTACTAAAGCCTAATGTAAGCATCTGCTATGGTGTGAGGCCTGGAAATAAACTGTTTGGCATTTATTAAGTCAGAGGCAATATATTTGGTATAAACTGTTTCATAAAAATTTAACACAGGTCACTGCTTGACAGCCTGGTTTATCCTACATACACTGAAGACTATTCTAGTGGATTTGTACTTACTGCTATTATCTTATTGGCTGAAGTCTGCAACATTTATACACATCTATTATTTTATATATGTGAATACTTTTATTGAACTCATGCATGTAAATACTTTTCAGTGTGGAGTCTAAGTCACTGTAAATTCTTCAGAGAAGCTATTGTAGTTCCTATTTTTTGGCTCTTTTGTAACAAATATGATAACTTAAATGCATCAGAATATATATTTATTAAAACCTCGTATCAAATACTCTTTCTAAATTTTTTTTTTTAAGAAAGGACATACCACTTACTAACCATTAAGTTATTTACAGGAGTGTAAAAACATTGGATTTGTGTATGTTGAGAAATCAAATTTAAATTTTTCAGATCAACTTCTCTGTATAATCATGCTACATGTATTTAGGAAAAGGGAGGTTTATGTTTTAACTTACTACATTTGAAAATAAATTTATTGTAAAAGTTGTTGGCCAAACATCTGGTATCATTGTTTATAATCCTGTTGATTTCAGTTAAATTGCATGTGGTAAATCAGGTTTGGACTACTTGACTATCAACAATTTGTTGATCCACCATTGGCCAAAAATCTTCCATGTTAGTTAAATATATCTGGATGAAGTTATAAAGCCAGATTAGTACTTTACACTACTGGGTTAGTTTCACCAGTATAGTAACTGAAGTGCATTTGGTTATCTAGGATTTCCTGCTACAGTATCCACCCTCCTGAAACCTTGCCTAACACAGACAAAAACTACAGATTCAGGTAAGAACACTGATTTTATTTTTTTTTCCTCAAACCACTGAATTGCAGGCATTCAGAAACAGGCATCAGGTCTTCTAACAATTTTCTAACTGTGCTGTGTAGTGCAAAGAGCTTCAGAAGCATCTTTCTGTGCCAGGATGGAGTTCACTTTGCATGCCTTGCTTTATTAATTGCGGGAAGCACACCAGCACTAGAAATGCCTGGCTGATAAACCAATGCACTTTTTATCTACTTGGAGCCTGACTGACATCTTTGAACACTGTTGTATCTAAACAGCTTGAATATGTGACCTCATTCCTTAAATGCCATCACTTGAACAGCTCTTGTTGCTAAAATAAAAACAGTGTTGATTCTCTGTTGTGAAAACTCCTACAGACCCTCTGACAAGCACAAACCAAACCACACCTTCTTTTACTATGATAAAAATGATTGTTTAATTGTAGCAATTACAGCGTACCTGTGGCGGCCCTTACAGCGAAGGTATCGCTTGCATTTTTATCACATCCACCTTATGTTAACGTCCGACTGTCACAGAAAGCCCTGGCAGATGGAATAAGACTAGGAAACAGACCTCATGGAAAATGATCCCAGAAAGGTAAAGTGGCTGAGTAGTTTTGTTTTCTTATACTGACAAGTAGTTTTTTAACTACTCCCTAAACTGAGGGAAGACTGGAGTTGAGCCAAACTTTCCAGTAAGATGAAAAGAGGCCAGGGTCAGCTTTTTTGGTTTATGCTGCCTTTTAATGTTCTGAAATAAGCCTTCTGCAATGCAGGCCTGTGTCAGTACTTTGTTAAGTATAACCAGGATTTAAGAAGCACAAGCTGTGCCCTCCCTTCAAAACTATGTGTTTCTCTGGAAACAATGCTTGCAAAGTTTTTCCCCCAAGAGGTGATATTTGGAAAAGATGAACTTTTACTGGGAAGCTAAATATGGACTGTTTTTTAGCTATGAAAACCATTTTTGTGAGAGGACTGATGTGCAAATCCCCTGCAAAGTAAATAAAAAAGAATGAAAATATTCTGATTTTAGTGAACATATTTATTGACTATTGTTTAAACAGTCCTTTCAGTTAGCTTGAGTTTGGTGCTTAAACTGATAATTTGAAATGCAATTATGACTACATTGCGTGCGGTTGTTTTGCAGATGCATTTATGACTATAGACACAAACCTTGTTGCTTGTTATGTTTTGTTACTACTGGCAGCATTGAGGCAGGTGCCATAAAAACCAAAGGGGTCAGAAGGCAGAAAGGATATTCAGGTAACTGCTGCATCTTTAACATAATCTGGATCTCTCCCCCCAAAAGCTAGAAGTAAATTATTTTAAATCATGTTTTAGTTTCAGAATATAACCTTATTTTCAAGTAAATTATTTTAAATATAAATCCTGCTCTTAGGTCCAGTCCAGCAAATACTTTGCTACTAAGCACAGTTTTGGATACTAGCTAGGGCAGATTGTGATTCTGAAGAGGAACAGGTGTATACAAGCACTGCAGAAACAAGACCTCTTGGTATACACACAAATGAAAGTGCTTATGGGTTTATTCATGGATGGTGGGGGGTTACAAGAATTAGAAATTGAATTATTACCTATGGCATACAACCATGATTTAATTATTACAATTTGTACTGGATGGAAGGAAATGTATATTATGTGCATTGATTTATACTAAAGAGAGCTCACTATTTTTAGTCTTTTCATCCAGTAATATGAATTGCCATTGGGCTCAGGGTATGCTTGTCACCTGTTTCTTATGCTTCTCACCTACTTCTTAAAGCTCAGTATTAATGTTTTTAAGGGAATGGTGTGACCAAGAGTAACAAATTTAATTTGTATTTTAATTTATAACAATGACATATGGCCTTTACATAAAAATAAAGGACTTTGGATGCCAAACCTGCATTTGGGGGGCAGAGGGAAAAAAAAAAAAACCAAAACCAACTTGAATACAATCTCTGTGTAACTTTGGAGATCACAGGTTGGAGATTTCTGTGGGAGAAACATGATGCAGTCAAGTTGCTAGTTAGGTGGGCACATTTGTATACCTGTTGGTGAGGCAGGGAAGACTTAAGGCAAGTCTGTATGGCACTAGGGAAGGTGAGGGAATTGAACTTGGAGAAGGCACTTGGGTCGAGATTCCACAAGGCTTTAAAGGTCAAGAGGAAGCACCTTGAGGCCAATATTGAATATGGCTGGCAACCAGGGTAACTAAGCCACTAAGAGAGTTATGTGCTTACTCTTGTCTGCTGCCAGCCAAACCCTTGCCGATATCTTTCTGTAGTAGCTGAAGTCCATTAATTCTGCATGCATACACATACAACAGAAAAGGTCTGACATTACACCGAGCTAAACAGAACAAAACAGACACGAAGAAGGACAGTTGCATCTGAGAAAGGCAAGGAAGTGTATTGGCAATATTCCCAAAAAGAAAGAAGAAACATTTCACTCCCATGAAGGCACATGGGTTGTGTGCTGGACCAGAGACTCCTAGGCTTGAGAAAGAGCAGTATGACATGTTGTAAAATAAGTGCAGATTTTAAATTGTGTCTAGGTAACATGGACATTTTCTCCGTTCACACCACATTAATTTGAAGACTTCTTAATGCTCTGCTTACAGAGGAGTCAGGTGCACTGACAACACATATAAGTGGCAGATGGAATAGTGGTAATGATTTTTAATTACATCTTTGTGATACTTGGCATAGGAATAATATTTAAGCTTCCTGATGATTCTATTAGAGCCATAAGTGAAAAATGTACAGATTGAAGGAAAGAACTGAAAATAGTGCTGTGAGAAGATCCTTAATAGGTGATTTAATGAAGTAGTTAAATCCACTGTAGAACACAAACTGTTTTTAATTAGAAACATTGGACAGTTTAATCTTTCTATCAGATGTTCAGAGGAAATCAAATACCCCGTTGTATAAAAAGCAGCTGGGACACAGGGAGAATGGCACTTATATCAGTTCTCTGTAAGAGGTCAATGACAATTTTAATTGATGCTATTTCAGTTCTTGTGGTATGGTGGTAACTAGAATAGAAATATCTGAACTGCTTGTTCTTAGAAATATGTGGACTCTATTCAGGAGAATCTTCACCCGAGAATCAAGTACAATGATTAAATGAAATCTGCATATACAAGAAAATGGGTGCAGTTAAAGGTCATTTTATGGGCACATCCCATTCAACTAATTTCTGAAAGATACAGGGAGTGGCAATATTCACTTATTCTCAAAGACACAAGCCAGATATCATTAGAAATCCATGTTGCACAAAACCTAGTATACAGTTCTAAAAAAGAGATTATAAACAACAATAGCTTTAAAGATTTCTTTTTCTCTTTTTTCTTTAGGTGTTGTGGTTTTTTTTTTTTTTAATTTATTTTGTTTTGGTTTTTTGGTGTAGCAGAGGCCTTTTATGTCTTGTTCTTTGTCAGCCTGAGATCACAGTACTAAATCCGTCTCTTGATTTCCTTGGTTTCAGTGTTGCATACTATTCCAAATAGAAACTGTCTTCCTAAAGTAGTGGGAATATGGGCTCAAGTTTGAACAATAGCAGTATTCCCAGTTTGGTTTTCCTTTTTTTTCCAATGTGCAGAGAATGACTGCTGATTATTAAAGACAACAGGAAACAGAATTTTGGAGGTAGAGTATTTCTGCAATTTATCTGTGAAGAGACCTACTGTCATTCATTCATGGGAAAAAAAAAACCAAACCAAACCCAAACAAACAAAAAAACCCCACAAACAACAATAACAAAATCCAAGAAGCCAAACAACAACAAAACAGAAAAAAAGAAAACAATATACTTTTTAGTCTTTGCTATGGGCTGAAATTTTGTAGTAGGGTATTGGGAAGTATTTTTTAGCTTGTGGTATATGGGTATTTGAAGAGTGTATGATCTTTTGACCTCTCTGGACTAAACATTAGGAAGATGGATTTTGAGAATCAGATGTTCCCACCCACTTCCATGTTTCCGTGAGGTATGGTGAATTTGGTATCAGACTTTAGCTTAAGAGTGTTATCCTACACAGAGTTGTCTTCTGATACTATGTTTCTCATGTAAACCACATTTCATTTAGTTGATTTTGAACCTCTAAAGCCTGACTGTTGCAAGCCAGATTCTTAGCTAGTACTAATTCCCCAGAGCATGTTGATTTCAATAAAGCAGCCTGAATCTATGGAAGCTGAGCATCTAATCCAATATCTCTTTGCTGAAGAAGGTTGGATCTGATTTTAGTGACAATTCTCATAAATACATCATATGAACTGTCTAGAGCTAATCTCTACCCAGGTTGGTAAAAATTAAGGATCATTTCACTTTTCCCAGAAGCAAACATACATCTGCATGATTTCACACATTTCATAGAATCATTAGAGTTGGAAAGGACCTGTAGGATCATCGAGTCCAACCTTCATCTTAACACCTATCTATCCATTAGACCATAGCCTAAAGTGCTACGTCCACTTGTTTGTTAAACACCTCCAGGGATGATGATCCACCACCTCCCTGGGCAGCCTGTTCCAGTTCCTAACCACTCTCTCAGTGAGGAATTTCTTCCAAATATCTAATCTAAACCTCCCCTGATGCAGCTTGAGACCATTTCCTCTCGTTTTATCAATAATAATTTGGGAGAAGGGGCCAACACCAGCCTCGCTACAACCTCCTGGGGCTATCTTTTGAAAATAGTATAGTCTGCCAATGTCACTAACATGTAAACTGCGACAAAGTGCTGTGATAGTCTTAGAATGAGGCTGTGCTCTTTATACTGCAGAGCTGTGTAGAGAAAAAAAAAAAAAAAAGCTCCCTCTGGAGAATCAAGGGGAAGATGATTTCTGCAGGGCTGCTGCATGCCTGAAAAGTGGTACATGATCCTCAGTTCTCAAACTGATGTAGCAGCACATCAGATCTATTCTTGCAGTATTTCACAGGTTCACAAGCACTGAGGATTATGGTACTATCGGTAGCTTTATGTTAGGACAGCACCAACTTCTTTTTAAGTGTCCTTTTTTTCCACTGCTAGCTGTGGTTCATGTTGCTTTCCCAAATTCTGATCAGTTCAGCTCACTTGTGCTCCTCATTTCATCACACCAGCCTCTGTTTTTTAAGTGGTTATTCTGGAATCATATTACTTCAGCTGAAGAAGTGATGAGTTAAATAGCTCCATCCTTTGAATTGTTCATCTCCAAGTTTGAATACCTTTGGATTTCTTTCCCCAGCTTTACTGTGCTTTTCCAGGTTTTAGGTGTAATCCTTCCAAAATACTTTAATCACATTAAAAGTTTAATCATAGTAACAGCTTTTCTTATTACTATTATTCAAATAACTTCTCAGCTTTCATTCATGGATTTTTTTTTTTGTGGTTTTTGGGGTTTTTTTTTGGTTTTTTTGTGGGATTTTTTTGTTAATAGTTATTTGAGGATAAATTCTTAGTCTACAAGAAGTTTAACCCCAATGGTATTCATAAATACAGAGACTCAAATTTGTTATTATTTATTAAATGAATGCATTATTATTTCAGAATATTGTCTAACTTATGGTAACACCTTCCTATTTTAATATCTTTATACAATTGGAACACGCAGAATGGAGGATCAGGCTTAAAAGTCAGTCCTTGTCATACTAAAAACACTCTAACAACTCCCCCTTGACTTGCAGCAGATTTTAGTCCTCTTGCCTTCAGATACCCATAAACAACTTCATTTTACTGTAGTAACACTTAAATGCACATGCCTGAGAGAAAAACTGTTCCTTAAAAATAAATTCTGAATCAGAAGGGAGAGTAAAGAATAATGTAGGCTTAAATGTTTATCTGAAATAACTGAACTGAGTCAAACTATAAATAGATTTGGTGCAGCAAGGTAACTTGAAATTAGGTTTTTGTGTTGTTTTTCTTCCTCGTCTGTTTTTCTGCTTGTAAAGAGGATTTTATACCCTTTTCTTTCTTCTGTCTTCATTTCAGATAACAGAACTGAATCAAACTATTAATACATTCAGTGCAGCAAGGTAACCTGAAATTACATTTTTCACTGTTTCTCTGCCTCATCTATTCTTGTGATAGAAAAGGGGATATCTTGCCCTCTCCCTTTTACAATTTCTGTATATTGGGTTCATTATTTGTTTCACTTTTTCTCCTAACCCTCTTATGTCTGGACACAGGCCGCTCTTTGAAAAACTTAGGGATACAAATTCCATTTTGTTCTGCTATTTTCTTTCTTCTCCAGCTGCTGCTGCCTGACATTGCTTGGCTTCTCCTCCCACCCAGGCTGCAAAGCACAGGGAGCTTGCTCAGCTATCATCCCTGGTTTCTGTGCACAAATTCCCACCTTTCTCGTTTGCCATTTCAATTTCTGCCCCACACAATCATTGCTGACAAGCCCCAAGCCTCCTAGCTTCAGTATTGCATTGCTCTTCCTAAGATGATGACATCATTCAGACACATGGACAGGAACAGCTAGTCATTCTTCATGCTTGCTACATTAGATGGCCATTATTTTTGGAAGAGTACCATGCAGCTTATGGCAGTGTCAGAGTTTCTGTGTAGCTGCAGTGAGAACACAAGTACCCAACATTAGCTCTTGCGCTAATCATATGGGTTCCTTGTCCCAGTGTTGCCAAACCCGCCTACCCTGTTAAATTCCATGTGATATTGCCCCAGGTGACATGGCTACAAACATTGCATACACATATCCTGCACATCTGTGCATTGTCAATACTCAGGATTTTAAAATAAATCAGTCATGTGCTGGCATGAAGCAGAATAAATGGAAATTAAATTGCTCAGCATATTGTACCATTAACTTCCTGGGCATAATGATTCCTCTGAACTTCTGCAGCATGAGTTACCAGCACCTGCTTCATCAGTGCTTCAGCTGACATGTTTGGCCTGTCTGCAGGGCTGTGGAAAATCTGATTGAAAAACAAAAAGCCCATCTTGGCGGGAGGCATTTATAATATCTATGTAGCATACAGGGGCTGTATTGTGCGTCTGTAAACAAGAGATTGTGTAGTCTTTGCCTTAGAAGCTCACAACTGAGGAGAAGTCACAGAAGCATGTGCAATTAGCTATAATATAGAGCGCCTGTATATGCTATCTGCCGTATTCTGGTGTGCTTATGCATCTAAATATAGTATTATGGGATGCCAGTCTTAGCTCACTGAGGATATTTTTTTTCTTTATTCACATATGTATTTCCTCACTGGCCTCATCTGTCTTTCAAATCCAAGCAAATCCAAAACATCTGTGAGAGAAATCACCTAACCAATAATGGCAAGTATCAAACTGACTGCTCTTTTTCCACTGACCTCTTTAGTTTGTTGTTACCTTAGTTTTCCAAAACACCCCCACGCAACATGTCTTTCATCCACCTGTTGTATTGTGTTTTGTGAACTGTGTGTAGGAGGAATTGACTTCTGAATATGCCAGCACATTGCGTAACCCAGTGAGCCTTGGTACTTGACTGGGAGACCTAAGCACTCCATAGGGTAAACATGAACCTAATTAAAGCCAAACAGCCAGTCCGGACAGAGACAAAATATTTTGCTTTTTTGGTTCACAATTTGCTTATGCACTTATACATACATATATATGCTACACACAACTCTAAATGAATAAATACATAGGATGAAGAAATATCCATAATTTGATCTGAAATTTCCAGGCAGAGAGGAAGCCACAATCCCTAAAATGGTGTGTTTAAAAATTCTGTGTTGATAGGAATGCAACAAAAATTTAAATGGCATTCAGTTGCCATAAAATGATCTAAAATTGAACCAATGTATCATATACTACATATTTATATGTACATATTTATATGGGGGCACCTGATTTCGCTGTTAAAGCAATTCAAATAGCATTTGCTATTTCAGAAAAATACAAGAAATGATAGCCTGCACTAGGAATATATTTTTAGGAATAATATGTTTATTTTTATTTGGTTGTAGTTAGATGGATGCTATATGAAGAAGCAAGAATTAAACAGTCCTGGGCTGTTTTAGTCTGAGGGAACTAAAGTTAATAGTTTTAGATTGTGCCAGTTGCTAGTGCTGATCTTTCTATCCTGTGGGTCAGCAGCTGGAGGTCTAGTCATTTTTAGCATCCCTTTTTGGCTGCTCCCAGCTGTCTTTCCTCTTGTCCCACAGTGAGATACATAAATTACTTTTATTTAGTTCAGCATCCTAGGACAGCCATAGAGTAGAAGGTAAGCATGGCACTTTCTCCTCTAGGTTACAGTCTAGGTAAAAGAAATCACTACTGGTGTAGTATCAAAAATCTGCTCATCATTACTCAGAGAGGTTGGTTTTACAGCAGACCACAGAGTTGAAGCATTATAGGACTTTATTCTTTTAGCAACAGTCATTTGAAACTGATTTGCCAGTTGACATTTGGGGGGGGGGGAATTAAGGAAGTCGTTATTTGCATAAAAAAAAAAAAATCTGAGTGAAAGGGGATTAGGTAAAAATAAAAACTGAAAGCAAAGGGTAATGGAGAATGAAGTAAATTTCTGACACCATTAGAGAGACCTGTTCAACATTACAATAGAATTATGCAAAATATACAAGAACTCTGCTGAATCAATGTTGAAAAAATCTTAAAGACTGATAGTTCTAAATTCTGATTGTATTTTCTAAAGCTTAAAGTGGGTAAGATTTGAATGAGAAACAAATAACATATAGTGAACTACCTCTAAAGCCAACTTTCTTTTTTAAAAATTTTTTTCCCTCAATTTACCCAGGCATTTCTGCATGGGATATGGTCAAGGTAGTTATTTCCAGGGTCATACATTAAAATGTGCAATATTTAGCAACTGGATTCTACCTGATAGAAGAAAACCAGTTAATCTTAGCCAATAGCCTGTGCTGAAGTTGTAATTTGAGCAGATGTTACATGGTATTCAAGTAGTCAGTTTTTACTGAAAAAAAGCTAGGTTTTCACAAATTATAATGAGAAGACTAAAAACTATATTTGCACTGAAAAAAAAAAAGGCATTTGACAATATCTTACAATAAGTGATACCTGCTAAACTTCATTCTCTAGATAATCTGAAGAACATCAATTTTCTTTGGGAAATAAAATAGCCATAAGTAACTTATTTTTCATGTGCTGTTTTTCCAAATTTTTTTTCCTTTTGTTTCTGCTGCTTTTCACAGAGAGAATTTGGCCTACAAGATTTATCTCCTTTTTTTCTTCCTGTCCTTGACAAAACTGGTAGCAAGAAAAATGGCTACTGGTAGCATCTAGCTAGTCTTCACCACAGTTCTACTGGCATGACTCACCTAAAACACATCTCTATCTACAACAGCCACCAACTAGTTCCAAACCAGTAAAACTAGCAAATTCAGGTTTCCTATAGCTTCAGGTCTTACACTGTTTACATCTCTATCCTGGGATACCTTCAGTTGTTTTCACATCTCTTATCTTCCTTTTTGATTTTGCCATCTGGGTAAAAGTCAGACAGGCTTGTAGAAACTACTTTCTCACTGATGGGTCCCAAATGGTGTGGGCAACAAGGAAGTTCTCCTGGCTCCCTCTCCACAGCTTTCTGTAATTTAGGCAGCTGCTGATTTTTACAAAACTACCAGGAATTTCATACCCTTGAATCTTCTGCCACTGCCATAGTTAACTGAAATTGTCCTAAGTGTTCAAAAGCTAGTTGTTTGATGTGGGGAAGAGTGAGGGACATAAAGGCCTTCAGTGTATGATCAACTTGATGTGATACTGAGAAAGCAGGGTAGTCATGTTGAACATTTTTTTAGCTGTCCTATCTTTGTCTGACCCAGATAAAAGGAAGAGCTCCCTAAATGCTCCTAAGAAAGCAGCATCAGTCAGTCTTGGTGGTGTCTCCCAGAGCTGCCATCTCTTCTGTCTTCAGAAGTCAGAGGCACTGTGACCTCAAAACACTACCAAAACTCAAGTGAAGACTGCAGCTGCTGTAGTCTGCTAAAGGCTGCTAAAAGGGACAAATTATTAAGCAAAGTGCTAGAAGGTGATGGGCTGGTACCTTTCAAATGTGAGTCCTTTAAAATCAGCACTATTGCTCCCAGTATAATCTTTGCCTGTATATTTAAGTTTCTTAACCTTGTCTGCAGTAATGGTGAAAACATTGCTACTATCAGGCTGTTTACTCCTCAGGCATATTTGGCAGCCAAGGGAATGTTGCTTACCAGGCTGTTTCTTTCCTAAGTGGGTAAATATCAATGCTGAAAAAGAGCAAAAATTGATTTCTAATTTAAATTATATGGACTTTTCCTTTTAAAAAGAAAACCAATTTAAATGCCAAATTATTATAACTGTCATTAATTTCTAAGTTTAAAAAAAGCTATGAAAGTAATGTATATAAAATACTGTGATTTCAGATAGCTCATTGTTGTTAGGAGTTGCAAATTCCAGTCACTGGGCTAGTAGCATCACTAGCTCAGCATCTGGAATCAGAATGGTGAAGCTACCAGATCAGCTCTTGCCACTTGCACCTTCCCCTGAATATTGGTTTGTTTAGCTTATTCAGTTCAATCTCTTGTACATTCCAAGTTAAGAAATCAGAGGTTGAGCATCCCTGATTTAGAGAGAGGTTACATATTCTGACCCTGCAGCATATCATCCACATTTTGTTCCTGCTCTAAAACTACACCTGTAACTTGTAAAACTGTCCTGTCCATGCTTTAATTTGTGATGTAATGAGTAGATTCTCCTTTCTTCACACTTTGGGAATTGAATGTAACAAATAATGTCAGTCCAAATGACCTGAAAGGTACCGGGCATCAGTGGACATTCTTCCCTCCATTGAACCCCCAGGCACATAGGGAACAAACATTACTTGCTCATTACTTTTAATTACAGTGTGTGGGATGTTCACATAAAAGAGAGAAGAACTAGAATAAAACCATAAAAAACCAAACAAACAGCAGATAAAAACCAAACCAAGACACCTAAGTATTCAGGATGGAAAATTATTAATTTGGAGTTAGACATGTCCACAGGTACAGACTAAGGAATGGCAAGATCTAAGTTTTATATTGATTTTAAGCATTCATGTTTAAATTAGAAGTTGGGGGGGGGAACATGAATCAGAAGAAGTAGTTATGATATTACCTTTATCTGTTTGAAAGGGTATTAAGAAAGAATGGATTTTTTGTGTTGAAGTCCAGTGAAGCTGGTGGTGTCTATGTTCCTCAGGAGTGCAAAGCATCATGACCAAGCTGGTAAGTGAATAATTTATTTTTATTTCTTGTAAGTGTGAGGGGATGAAGAGTAGCAATATTAAACCTAAATTGGGGAATTACTTATATTCTGGGCTATTTGAAAAATTTTCACTACTCATTCTAATGCCTTAAAACATTTTAGGAGTGCTCACAGAGTCTCAGAAGACTTCACATTTTTTAATGTTTAAATTTTTTGTAGTGACCTGATGAATTTAGAAAGTGGTATTAGCAATCATTTAGTGTACATCATTCTGCTACATGCTCATGGCTTTGTTTTCCTAATGCACTATTATTAATGTGTGAATAGACACATTTGATTCAATTTTGTTATTAATATATTGCATCATTGTAATAATGAAAGGTAAGTCTTTAGTGGTTTTCTTTTTTTTTTCCACTTCAGGACTTTTCTGGTTGACTGAATGATCCCTGAGTGTCCAACTCTCACTCCACTAACTAGGCAGAGGAAAGGACTTAAAGGAAAATATTAATTTTAAACTCACACTACCTGGTTATTGGGAATTTACTAGTCCTACAACTTTTAAGCATCCTTTGCTGGGGTCAAGGCTTAGATAGGAGGCTCTCTGGGAAGGTAGAAGTGCTACAAGGAATGTTTGAGGTTTTTGCACAGAAATTTTCTCTCTCTTCAGGGTAAGCGAAGTCATCTTTGGGTGTGGAAGGACCCCGCAGCTTAGGGTCCAATACATCAGCATGAGATAAAATTAGTACCTGAACTGTGTTTTGTGTTTTAAGACCTAAGGAAAAGACTAGTCAGACTAAAATCTAATTAACAGTGGATTCCTGTGCAATTTTAGTAAGGTGAATTTCTCATGTCAGTGTCTTATTTGCTGGCTGATGCTTTGATTCACTTCAAATGCTGGTATATTTTAATGGTGAGCAAATACTTTCCTGTTCACTGTTGTGACATCATTTTTTATGTTATGCGTCAAATTTGGTTTCTTTGAAAGCTTAAATAGACCAAGCTGTGGCCTAGGAAGAAATTACCTGGATGTAGGAATGTAAAGCTACAGCTAATGGCAACTCTGCATTCATGGAAGTTGGTGTAATTTAGAGGTGTCCTTAAACCACTCTCATTTATGAAGATGGACTGGCTCAGCACCCAGCTGGCTGGCTGAAAGAAGCTTTAAAGAATGTTTTGTGACAGATCTGAATCAGAATACTGTATATTGACATGGTTATTAGGACATTTACTGTAGAAACAGACTGTTTTGATTTATCAAGATGATGTTGGAAGGTTAAAAAAAGTGGAAAAAATTGGCTCCATCAAAGTTGGCCTATGGGGCGTTAGAAACAATTCCAGAATAGGAAGTGTCCAGAACACTAAAGAGCATAAAAGGTTTAAAAAAATACTGCCAAGAAATGTTAATTATAGCAGAAAATACAAATTATTGCTGAAAAGCAGGCCTCGCGGAAGATTCTGATAAAGTTACACCTGACTCAATTACCTTCAAGAGATGATAATCCCTTATTGCTTTAACACTTTTTCCTGCATTTGTATGAATAAACTAAGTAGTGATTTTGTCACAGTATCTCACTACTGATCTTGAAAAGAAGTTCTGCAGGTGTTTGAAACCTGCTAGGTAAATATACTTGATGCCCAAGGCACTGCAGCGCAGGCATAATCTGAAAGCAAAAGAATCGCAGAGTTTTAGCCATCCAGAAATAGATGTGATGCCTGAAACCTGGAGGATTGTACTTTGAACTTAAAAGGAAGGGCAGCAATCCAACCATCCTTGCAATTTTAACTCCATTTTAAACTGCTGAGACCAAATGTTGTATTTTTTTTTTTCTTTTTGATCCTTCTGTGAAGTGATAATACTGCATTTGTCGCATCACAATTATTTTCCTAGTCCACAATACGCTGTGGTATCATATTACTACTGTGCAAGATCAAGCAGAAGGTCACAGTGGACAGAAAAGAAATCCAACCAATATACTGCCATTGTTAGCACTGCTGATGAAATTCAGAAACACACCAACTGGTGTTTCTCTTTCACATGTGAAAGCTTTTCTTCTTAAGTTCGCTATATGAAAACACCTCACAAAATCTAATTTGTAAATTAATTTGCTGAGTATTTGCAAAGTATTCCTAGTCATTGACAATCTTCATCTAAGATTTGTAAAATATTTTTTCTAAGAAGCTAAAAGCAAGGGTGTTTTGCAGTATAGTTTTGGTACTGGAGAGCTGTATTTTCCTCTCAGTTGTTAATTTGACTTGCTTGGGCTATCTGGAACTCCCTTCCTGTTTCCCTCCAAGACCTTTAGTCACTTCCTTTCTCTAAATAAAAAAACCCTTTCACTTGTCTTTAACTGATGATGGATTCTCTTTCAAGCATTCTGATAAAATCAGCTGAATTCTATACAGATTTTTTTCCTACTTGCAGATGACCAAAAATCGCTGCATAAAAATATGTTAAAATTAGTTTCAGCACTGTGTCTGTATTCAGAATTAAAAAAAAAAAAGTTAAAACTACCTTGTTGACTTAGAGTGTACTTTAATGGAATGTTAAAATTCCATTTTCTTGTTTTACCAAGAGATATGAAAAATAGATTGATACCTAAGGTGACTGAGCTGAATGTTGAATTACACTCTGAGTCCTGTGAGATAAATTTCATTAAGGATGATGGGTGCCTCTGAGCCTGTTCTGTTTATTTATGCATATGTAGCCCACTGGCTGCAACAGAGATTTAAAAATAAAGCTAGGAATAGAATTTAGCCAGAACTTTTGTGTTTTACATTTAACAATACATGGAATTTCATCCATCCATCCTGCTGCCACTGTAACATCCCTTATATCAACTGTAAAAAAGGCTGACTTGAAAATATACAGGGATGATTTGTCAACAGGAGATACAAAATCTTAGGGGAAAAGAATCACATCTAGAGATCTCACAGGTGGCTCAGTGGTTATTTACCCACTGTGAAATTTTGATCTCCATCAGGGTAACAGTGTTTCCTTCACTTTGTTTATAAAAATACTTTTCACATTCTTTCCAATCATTTCTGGTAGAGATAGGGAATATTGATGTCTTTGTACATTCTTCAAAAAAATTGTCATCTGGAACTTCTTGTGCCTGAACTGAGTCTGGACCAGGTGCAGGTAAAAGGCTTATTGGAAAAGCAAGGGAGAGTGTGGCAGCGAGGCTTCTCTAGCTTTAGCCTAAGAAAGCAAGGGCTCAACAAACTATTCTTTTAAGCAGGTTAAAAAATAAAATTCAAATAAAATAACTATTTAAATTAAAGAGAAAATTACTTACATTGGCCTTGAGCAAATTAAGACTGGAAGTTAGAAGGAGTTCTGTAGTTATTTAGAAATTAGGTATTTTAGAATAGCCTTCCCAATACAAATAGCAGCAACAACCCACCCCATGCTCTAATGTTCAAACATAATGCAAAGAATACAATATGTTTTTCTGAGGCATGAGAGCGCTCAGTGCTGGCACTCCTCGGAGCCCCTCTGTGCGTGTATTGCCATCCTGTTTTTCAGAAAGGGACTGAGTGCTGGAGATCTAACCACATTTTCATGCTGGAGACTCTTCCCTCTGCAGTAAGAAATGTAGCTGCTCCCTCACAACTTCAAGAACGCTAAACAGAGCCCACTTGGGAGCATCTCCTGATGTGTCACAGGGCATCAGTCCTTCTGCGTAATGGGACCACTCACCTAAATAGCCATCTCTGCCTATGCTGCATCCTGCATGGCAGAATGGAAGTAACAGGAGAGCTGTTGTTTCTTCTCTTTAAGTTCTTGTGCCTCACTGAACTCGCAGTTTGCTTGTTCTGAATGTTTCCATGAAATAATTTCTTTATACAGGCACATGTGGAAGAATAAATCATCTATGGGTTAAAAATCCATAAGAATGTTGGAGTAGTATTAAATATAGAATTGTGAGTCCATTTGGTCTGATTGTGGTACCTGTGTGGGTGGAAATTGTATCCAAACACATTCCATTTTACTTAAATTGTTAAATTGTTACCCTAAGGGCTTTGGCCAATATTCCATCTCTGAGCAGGAAAAAAAAAAAACAAAACAAACCAACCCCACAGCAGAATCTAACAGAGATTAGACACCAAGTTTTGCATTGTGAACAAGCTGCCATTTTTTGTCCTCCACAAATTGCATAATTCAAATTTTCAAGAGATTGTTAGATCTGCTCAGATGGCTGACTTAAAAGGATACGAGTGGTTAAACAAGTGTGTCTCTTCTGAAAATGTCTCGTCTCTGTTTTTTCAGACACAGCAAGTTTTTTGCATCGTGTTTTGGTTAAAACTTCCATTCCTCTCGGAGGAAGGCGCTGACCGGCTCCGCTCCTCATTCCGGGGGTGATGTTCCTGCCTGCGCGATGCCCGAGGAGAAGGAGCGGGATGGGGAAAGGGCCTCCCCCGCTCCCGGACCCGCACTGCGGACCCGCCCGGGATGCAGTGGAACCCTCCCGTCACATTCAGGGTGAGAGAAACCGGGTTACGGTCGATAGGTGCCCTGCAGCGTAGGTCCCCGGGGAGCCTCCATGGTACCCTTGCCTTTTTTTATGGAAAACCTGAGAGGTTTTGGCCATAGTTTAAAAAAAAAAAAAAAAAAAGTAACACTCCTACTGGCAGGGGAAAGTGATGAATCACGACACGCACTCACAAGATGTCTGTCACGCTGCGGCCTGCGACCGGCCCGCGGAGGGATGAAGAAGGGACACCCTATCCCCAAACCCCCGTTAACGCGAGGGGCTGCCCCCAGCACCTACACCGCCGCAAGGCCCCAGGTCGGCGCGCAGGTGGGGCTACCCTGGTCCCTGCCCCTGCCTCGGGGGCCGCCCCCACCCAACCCCGCATTCTCCTCGCTGAACTTTACCCGACTTCGCCATCCCCGCTTCGCCATCCCTCGCGCCCCGCCCCACACCCTAAACTGTATATTCATGAGGCGGCCGCACCCAGCACCTCGCCTCATTGGCTATTCCGCTCCCCCCATCCCGTCCTTAATGGCTGTCGCAGCCGTCGCTCAGCGCCGCGACGGGGCGGTGCAAACTGGCGCGCCCCACCGCCTTCCCCCACCGGTGACTCAACAGGGCGTGGAGTCTGGGTCCCGCAGCGGCGGCAGTAGCGCGGCCCTCCCCTCTCTCCCCCCCCGCAGCCGGTAGAGGCACAGCCCCAGCGCCGCGTACTCATTGTTCCGTCAGCTCCAGGCACCATGGACGAGCTGGACCAGTCATCCCTGGTCTCCTCCTCCTCCTCCGGGCCAGTGCGGCCGCAGCAGCCTCAGTTTAACTACCAGTTTGTGCTCGACGACGAAAAGGAGGAGGAGGAAGAAGAGGAAGACGAAGACGAAGACTTCGACGAGCAGCTGGAGGTGATGGAGAGGAAGCCTGCTGCAGCTCCCGCCCCCGCCGCAGCCATGCAGGAGCGGGCGCCGCAACTGCTGGACCTCGGCGGTCCTACAGAGCCGCCCCGCCCCGCCGCTCCGGAGCCACCGCAGCCCGGCTGGAGCCCCCCGGGAACTGCCGCGTCGTCGTCCTCCTCCGCAGCCACCACGCCGTCCCCCGCTCAGGAGCAGCCTTCGGCCCCCGCCCGGCCTGCTCAGCCCCACCCGCCCAAGCCCGATCCTGCCGCCGCCCCCCGGAGAAGAGGGTCCTCCTCCGGCTCGGCTGGTGAGTACCTCCGCCTTAGGGCCGGGGAGGGCGGGGGACAGCGGCCCTTGCAGCCAGGGGCCTTCGTCCCAGTCACTCCAGCTCTTGCTCCCCGCTGTCCCGCCGGCCCGGTTCCCTTTGTCTGCCGGCCCTCGGCTGCCTCCTGCGGCATCGCTCCCTCCCCTTAGCCGCGCCAGGGCGCGGCCCCGCTCCTCGTGGCCCCGCCGCATCTCCTGCGGGGAGAAGGGCTCCCACTTCCCTTTTTTTGTTTGTTTTGTTGTATGGTGGCTTATTGTGGTTTTTTTTATTTTTTTTTTAAATTTTTTTTATTTTCACTCCTCCTCCAGTCTCTGTTATGCTAATGGCGGGAGGGGGGGGAAGCGCCGCCCCGGCCGACGCCTCGCACTTGGGCCGCTCGGGGGCGAGGCCGCCGCCGCCTGGCAACGGCCGCGTCGCGAGGGGCAGCACCGGAGGTAGCGGCCGCCTGTCTGGGGACCCGCGTGGCTCTGGTCGGTTCCTCCCCGGCCTCGGCCTGCTCGCTTTCCCGGCCCCTCTCCGCGTTGTCCCGGGCACGGTTCACCCGCAGGGTGGCCCGACCCAGCGGGCTGGGCGGCGGGTAGGACGGGTAGCCTCTGCGGCTGTTGGAGCGCGGGGGAGGAGGGGCATACCGATGCTTTTAATCTTACTCATTTTAAAGAAATCTCTTCGCTGGGAGGGGCGAGGGAGAGGAATTAAAGAACAGCGCTGCCTCCTTTCCTAAACCATCCTCACGGAGATAGGCGGAAGGTGAGAGGTGGCGAGCGTCTCTGCGGGCCTGGCAAAGCGGGCAGCCCTTTGTGGGAAACGCTGCTCTCCGCCTTCAAACAATAAACCTTAAGCACCAAGAGGGAAAGTAAAGTATATAACAAAGCACGCTTTGAAGAAGCAACGAAAGGCGTACAGGCTGCTCGCTGCTGTAGGTGTGGCAGTGATGGAAGAAAACTGTCAGCCTCGTGTCCTGTGTGTGCCTTCAGGATGGTGGGAGCTAGCCGTAGCTGTCACCAGGGATTTGTCCGAGGGGGTCACCCCTTAATGTTGGGCCACTCCGGAGTTCAGAACTGCTGTAGTGGAGGGCGTGCCGCCCTCTGAGCAATTGCTACAGCCGCGGAGTGCCAGAAGCTTTGCAAGGTCTAATCCAGGACCTGACCCAGCATGACTAATGAATGTGGTTTGCGATTGTGCCTTGGCTCTGATTTTGCTTAGTTCAAAATATAAGAGCTGACTTGAGGCCATTAAAACAGTGAAAATTAACAAATCCAGGTGCCTATGATGGTGCATTCTTCACTCATGTTGCTTTATTGGTACATTGTGTATGTTTTAAAGATGACGGATTTCAATAATAATTTGACCTCATATGGTTATGAGGGGGCCATGATACTCAAGACAATCAAAAAAAAGTGTCGGGAATGATAACAAAAAAGGCTTTTTTTAAATCTGAATTTAATTTTGTTGGGTGTTTCACAATGCTTTTTATTTGCATGTGTAACAGGAGTTATGGTTAGTTGTGCTGCTGTTTTTCATGAAGCCCACTTTGTCGTTGTTGGTGGTTTTTTTTTCTGGTAGCTGTAGCAGTATGCCAAAGAGACTTTAATTTATTTTAATTTCCACCATTTGGAGGAAAGCTGATGATAAAAGCTTGCAACAGTCCAAAGAGGAGGAATCCTATGTGATGGGTGGATGGAATTTTTTTTTCTAGACAGGTTCTTTGAGTGGAGTTCTGGAAGGTTTGAGAAGAATAGAAGGGAAGGAATAGGATAAACTGAATCTTGCTGCTTAGAAAAGTAAGAATAAATGTGTGATTTCTAGAGCTGATTTGGTTTTATACTCTGACCCCTGAAGGATGAGAGAGCACAGTAATTCCTGAAATATTTATTCTTTATTACCATTGAGGAGACATAACTGTGTGAAAATTGGGTAGTGTAGCTGAGAAGTGGTGTCAAAGAGTTATTGTAATTTGTCAGTGATGATTAATGTAGAGCTGTGAAATGAGGACTGGAGCCTCTGGGAGGCCTGGTTTCCAAAGACAGGGTGGTGTAACACAAAATGCTTATCTATTTATGGGTTGGAATATTAGAGCCTATGTCTTAAGTACTTGAAACTACTAGATGAGAACAAATTGTTTTGGTAAAAGCATTGCCTAGTTAGGAATACTTTGGTCTTCTCAGATGCAAGAGTACTTAAGTTTGAGCATGTTAATTATCCATTTAAACATCAAGATTTTTTTTTTTTAGTTTTGCATTTAGTAGCTGGTGTTAAACTATCTCAGTCAAAATATTTCACTTATGATCAAGTTAGTTCACCTTCAGTCTATCTCTGAAATTGGCAAAATCAATTGATGCCCCCAACTTGTGGCAGGGTGACTGGTGTGGGTAGCCATGTGTCTTGATGGTTCCCACTCTGCCGGAGAGTTGCTTTCATTTGCTTTCAGCTCTGTTGTGTGAGTTTAAAGTATAACAAAAAATCGGTTCATAATCCAGAAATTTTGAAAATATTCTATTCTCTTCATACTTTAAGGCTTTTATTTAAATGAGGACTTGAGGCAATTAACTTTGAAATCATATTTCCAAGAGAAGGAAAAAGTAGCATTTCCTGTAGCAAATATGGAAAGAATAGTAGGGATTCTTTTATCTGCAACAATAGGCCATGGTGCTGCTTTTTGTCAGTATAACAATGGAGAAAACATGTGGACTGCTTGATGGCTCATATATATGGAGGTGTTTAAAAAAAGTAAATCTTTGTAATTGCTGTTAGTTACGTACTTAGGAGTATTCCATATCATTATTGGAAAAGACTGTGACATAATTATATGCAGTGAAAGTCCCTGGTTGTATATCAGCAGCCTGCCTTCTTCAGAGCTAATAAAAAGGTTAGCTGGAGAAGAAATTAAGCAAGAGGACTGAAGTAGAATTTATGCTCTCCTGGACACTTTTTTGTGTAGTGGTTTTTTTTTTTTTTTACTCACTGTTATATGGGTAGCAAAACCTCCCATTCTTCTTGAGAGATGATTACTTAAATATTTTGATTACTGAAATTTACATGCAGTGTATTATTATTGTTTTTCCATTTAATTTTAATTCATTGGTGTTGAGGAGAGGCATTGTGAACAGTTTATGTGCTAGACAGTATCAAGCAGAGGTCAGTGGGATGCCCCAAGCTGTACCAGGAGAACACAAACTGTTGTGTACTGGAGTTCAGCCTCACCATGCTGACCCCAGATACAGTAGGTGCAAAATAGTAAAATAGTAGTCAAAATGTATACCTGCTTCTGCTTGCTTTATCGAGTGTGGGGATGTGCTAATCCTGTAACTTACATTTTATACAAATTCTAAAGCATCATATATGCTCCTCATATATGTTTATCTTTGTGTTGCTGGGTGTGCTGCTCTGTATGCATAGACACATACAGAGGAGTTGTGTAGATTTAAGGATGGAATGCAGAATGACTTGGAGAAATTATAGCTGTCCTTGAATAATCCCACTGGTGACTTTCTCCCACGCCCTTCATTTATTAAGATATGTTCCCACTGATCTTCAGCGGTTTTTTGAGATGCAACCTTTTTCTCTTCCCAAATGTAGTGATTAAACCTGTAAGGGAGGAGGTCATAATCCAGGTATCTCCAAGGTGGAATGTGATTTTTATTATTATTACTTTTATTTTTCTTGTATTACACAGTTTCCATTACAGTGACGTGTGAGGAGGAGAGAAACCCTCACTTTGACTGGTGTAGTAAAGCTAGTATCTTCATTTTGTTTGGTATTCACATCTAGGTGAGTTGAACAAGGGACGATTTTATTTGTTGTCATGTGCAGTGTCGGGCACAGTGGAGCCTGCTTCTGTAATTCAGCTGGTATGAGAGTTTCTAAAGCAAAATTGCTGTTTCTTCTGTTAATCAGAAGTATGTGCAAGGATAGTCCTGCCAAGTTTGATAGTATATTTGCTTCATATGTGTATCCTTTGCCTTGCTTTCCAGGATAAAACCACACAGTTTCCACCTACCATATAATGATACTGCCCTCAGGGAAGTTTTGAATTGCACTGGGAGTTTTCCTCATGGAAGTGAAATCCTACAAGCCACAAGTTAAGAGATGGTGAATAACTGCTGTTTGGTTGCCCTTTTTTTCCTTCTTCTCTATCTGTACTTAAGGAAATTAGCAGCATGTCTGCAGAGTGCTATCTTGTTCACCCTGTTCTGTCACTGCTGGTGAGCACTGAACCTCTTATCTTGGATAACTGTGAACAACATCACTATTATAAGTCGAGGACAACATTTAAACCCCTCAAATGGTTGTCTCCTGCTGACTGGTACAGAATTGCTAGGAAAGTGTCAAGTCTTTTTGCAAGAGCTGATCTACAGATGGGTTAGCAATGAGTGGTCTTTGGAATATAAAGGTCAAGACACTTGAACTTTGCAGTTCCCAAGGAGAGAAATAAGCTGTGGTGATTGGCAATTGGCACGGTGAACAGACAATCTTAAAGGAGATCTGTGTTTGGAAAAATATGATTAAGAGGCTTGCAGATGCATCTTGTGCAATTTCAGTCATCTGAATTTTTCTAGTATAACTTTCTGGCTGGTGACTTGTGATGACGTTGTTTTCACCCTTCCACTCTACTCCTCCTCCAGTGCCCAGGATGGAGGGGATGAGGATTTTGGAGAGTGCTCAGTCTGGGAGCCTGGCTACTTAGCAGAAGGCATATAGGCGTTATTATTCTAACCCTGGAGACCGATTTTCCCATGGTCTTAGAATCCTATGAGGGCTTTGCTGCTTGCCACCCAATTTAGAGGGGGGTTAGTGGCTTTGACTACCACTTGCAATGTCTATTTTGCCAAACCCAGCTGTTTGGTTGCTCGAATCAGATTAGCCTGAGCTTTGTGTGCTGGGAATGCATTAGAATAACAAAGGACAGCTAACCTGCAACTTGAAGCATGTTTTGGCATGCTCGAGTTAGGTTTCTTTGTTTTCTGTTAATATTTTGAATGAAATAATTTTTTTTTAAGCTGTTGTGTTACTATAGTAACTGTGAAACTCGGATACAAAAATTAGCAAGGCTTAGTTCAATCTGAAACTGCCCTTTGCATTCTAGATATGTTGTAAGCAAGGAAATATTTATTGATCTCTTTCTGTCTAGAAAATATAAAGCAGTGTGTAGTTGACAGATAAATTCTCCCGAGGTGTTCAGAAACACCAATGGATTAAGTAGGAGGAAAATTGTGTAACTAGCAAGATGCATTAGAAACAAACAAACAAAAAGCTATTATTAACAAGTAGTGAACTGAGAGACCTATTCTAAGAACAACAGCCAAGTATGTTTTAATGTGGGTCTTTTATTTCTTGTTTTGTGATTTAAAATAAAGCATTACAGGAGTAATTTCTGAAAACACTGCAGTGTTTTCTACTTCTGAAGACTTTTTAGGGCAGCCCACTACAGCTAGCACTGAGATCACTGAACTGCAGCCATATGACATACATTTGGATAACTTTTAACTGGCATTACCATTAATAAGAACTATTACAAAAGCAATACAATAATGGCCTTGTTAAGTCTGAGAAAATCAAATTATTTCAGACTGTTTGTCTTTCGAGTGGAAATAATCTGCTGCTAACTGTAAGCTGTAACAATATGAAGATTAAGCTGATAGGTCTTTTACTACTTTTTCCCATGATTTTTAGTGAGTTTGTCTCAGTTTATTGCTTTGTGATGCTTAAAGAAAGAATACTTGTAATTTTATTTTTCCCACTTCATGTAGAAGTGTTAGGAATACCCGTTTGACACCTGCACACCCCACCCCCTCCCCTCGGGTTTGCAGGAAGGCTTGCTTTGTTTTAGGAGTGTACTGTGAACTTTTACTTGTAGCTTTTTAATGAACAAGGCAATCATGTCATCAACTTCATCGGCTAGAAAAATGTTAATTAATATGTCTAAGACATAAGATTGAGATAAATATAAACTTCTCTGATGCAAATTAGAAATGTTCTCAGTCTATTAGATACTGTTGGTCTAATGTCAAGATCCTGCTTATCCAGCTGGTACTGGTTTGTGACAGTTTTTCTTGAATTCTGCTATTCCTTCTCTTCTGGCAGAAAATAGAATTCCTTAATGCCTGTCCTTTGTGTTTGGTAAGGAAATGAATGCTGAGTCAAGCAGATGAAGGAGCATGTGAGAGACAGCGTATAATCTTCACACTGCTTTATCCCTTTCATTAAAGGATATTCTTATATATTCTAATGGCTATAATGAATCCTCTAACAAACGTCCATGTTTTTTTTCCCCTCATTCAAGAAGAAGCTATCTTATGCATGAATTTGTTTTTATTTTACAGACTATAAGATCTTATGTCAGAGGCTTGTCATGCAAGGTAATGTGTTGGGAATAGATGCTAAAAGAAATCAGTAGCATCTCTTCTCCATTCTTTAAAGATTAGCTAATAAATATATTCTTCCACAATGATAAAGTTGCTAATCTAAATACTGCTTAATTTGTGTAATTGTGGGGAAAGCAGGGAGAAATTCCATCTGTACAAACTGGTGAAAGGGAATCTTAATGATTGGTATAATCTCTAAAATTAAATTGGATAATGTCTGTATAATTATAGGATTTGCATGGCTCTCTGGACCTCCTGCCTTTGAATAAGTTCTGATATAATTATGATATTTTTCTGCTTTTTGTGGCACTGCCAGAACTCAAATTTCTGTTTTACTTCAACATATGCTTAGAGCCTGGATCTTAAGAGTTACTAGCTTTTAGAGGAATTACCTAGGTTGGGGGTGTGTGTGTCTGTGTGTGTCTCTGTCTATGTGTGGTGTGTTTGATTTTTTTTTTTGTTTGCTTGTTTGTTTTTGTGGTTTTTGTTTGGGTTTTTTTTACACAAATTGCCAAAGACTATATCACAGGATGATTTGGGTTAGAAGGGACCTTTCAAGGTCATCTAGCTCAACCCCCCTGCAGGGTGCAGGGACATAATCCTTGTCTCTAAAGCCTAGTGTAGCTGGACACATGTGCTTGCAGTTGGCTAGATTGTTTTAAGTTCATTCACAGATCCAGCTTTTGCAGTAACCAAATTTAAATTCTCCTATATTTATTTAAAAAGAAACAATCTCAGATATGAACATTCTAAACCTTGCTATTAAATATATTTGTGACTTATATATGAAATACAGTTGTGATTTTTGAAGTATCTCAGGCCATCAGTTGATTATTGTGGCCACCTGACTTAATTATGGGAGGTGTTTACCCTCCACCTGATGCTAATTATAAGCAGGCAGAGTTTATGTCTGGGTCAGTTGATACATTTTGGTGAGAGGGCACCAACCTTCAGGGCACAGTTAATCTTTGTGGAATTTACTTGTCCATAAACTCAATTTCTGCTCAGAAGTCAAGTAGTTTATCTTGGTTCTTCAGAGGATTTGACTTTCCTAATGGTGACCCACTATAGATTGCTGGTCTGTGATAGGTGTGTGCATCCTCTTTCTGAGAATTCCTTATTCTTCTGTTATACTTAGTATAAGAATAATGAAAAATGGTTTTTGAGCTGACCTGTGACTTCTTGTTGTTTGCCTAATTTTAATAACAAAATACACCAAATAACATTTAGTCCCTGCTCTAAGGAGATAGATACAGTGACACTCATGTGGATAAGGGACTTTTAATAGGAAGTGGCATTATCTCTGAAATGCTGCTTTGGTTCTGTCCATAGTGTTTGGTTTTGAGAGTGAGGTGAGGCTGGCAGTTTTGTATCTCAAGTATTTAATGGGCTGTTAAAAACTCACTTGTATTGGGTACTTATTTTGGCATTCTTGGAGTTGTAAGGAATTGTGATAGAGCCAGAATGAAAGTATCCTCCCTGTCCATCTGTTCTTGCTTTTGTTGATAGTTGGGTATTGCAGGGGAGTGATGCTTTCTCTCTTGCTTTTCACTCTAGCTTGTCAAAGGAAGGTGAAATTGCATATACCTTACCTCTGTCACTATGTGGCTCAGCAACTTGCCTCAAATGCAATTTTTCCAAAAGAGAAAAGTTTTTCCAAGTTGGACCCTGAAAAGTATATAAAAATAAAATAATAAAAAAGCACCACAAAAAAAAAACCCCCAAACCCTGCACAGCAAACCAACACAAAACCCTATGAAAAAACAACCAAAAAAAACCCCAACCAAACTTTGGTTGTAGATTTCTACTTCAACAATAAGAAAACACTTGCTGGAGACTTGTGTTTCCATAAACAGAATATTTAAAGCAGCAACGATTATTTGAAATGCTTGTTTTGTACTTTATTTCAGATAACATGAAATAAGAAATCTCCTGGGCAGTATAATAGTAAAATTTGCTCTGCGAGTGCATTTTGTAGTTCTTTTCATGAAGACCTGTGACTACCTACAGCTGCCCTTTGTAACAGTCAACTTGAATCCTTTCGTGATCCTAGCTCTGATATTCTCATGATGTTAAAAATGGAACTCCCATTTTTTCACTTAGGTCTTCAGCCATCTCCCGTGTTCTGCAGCATATTGTATACTTTTGTCAGAAATTTCCAAGTTTATAGTCTGAGTTAATCTAAACTGGAAGCTTCTCCTTATGAATTTACACATATAACTAAAAAGAGCCAAATGAGAACCTAATTGTTTGCTGGGGCTCTGCAACTTGATCTAACATGTGAAAATACTCTATTAATAGCTAATGTTCTTTATCCTGAATCCCTTAAATATTTGGTGAAATACCATATTTAGAACAATTTCATCATAACAGGAGATAATTTAAATGGAGTTTGTGTAGGCAGCTGCTTTTCTCAGGAAATTCTTGTGAAGTTGTGTGCCCTTGTTTATTCTGCAGAAGGAAATTAGGCATCCAAGAACTAGACTCTCCTGGAAATAATTAACTTTTAAATGGCCAGGTATGTTGTCCTTGTTATGCCAAGAGATAACAATTTACTCATAATAATTTAACATCAATGCATGTATGAGAAAGGGGGGAAAAAAAACAACACAAAGCCAAACCAACCAAACAAAAAACCAAAACAACAACAAAAAAACCCCCAAACCTGGTAGTTCATCTGTATAGCTCTCAAGTGTGAGGATACTGCACTGGTCTCCAAAAGCATTTTGAGGGTTTGGTAGTTTTAAATCTGTGAAAGAGGAAAACTTCATTGCAGTACTACATGTGCGTCTCTTGCTTAGGTAATGGCTTCTGATCAGGAGTGCTGCTTGGGGCAGTCTTCCCTGTGGACGGATTAACAACTTTGTGCACTGAAGTTGTAGACAATTTCTCTTTCATAGCAGCCATAGAGGGATTGCTGCAAATATAACTTTCACACTATGTATGAGTCATGGCACAGGTGCCATTCCTTTGAGTGTTAGTTTTGCCGTGTTTTCTTTTATTGTTAAATATTTGTATTAACAAGAGGCCCTTCAAAATTACTGTCCCTTTGTGGTAGGTCTGTAAGATAAAAACAATCCCTGTCTTGTTAGTAGGCATTTTGGTCATTTTCTAAGCATGCAGAGAAGTGGATTCTTAAACTCTATTCTTGCCAGATGATTTGTGGTGTGGTTTTTGTGTTTTTTAAGAATAGCATACTTTCTTCAGCCAGCTAAGCTGGGATTTTTTTTTAACTTCCACCTAGCAGTCCTTTACCAAAGGCAAACTATGCATCAGGATGAAGTTTACTTAGTGTTTATAGAAAATATTTTGTTCTAATGCTGAGCTCATATATAAAAATGAGTACCAGAGTAACCAGCCTACCATACCCCAGATCTGCTGCCGATGCCTGAAAGGAGTCACATGTGAGAGCAGGTGGGAGGGTCACCAAAAATGCAACAGTAGGGAACAGAACACGTTCTTGTTGTGTTCTTAGTTTCTGTGACTAGACTTAAGTCCTTTGCTTTCTCTTGGCAAGAACGTTGGGGGAAGAGACACAATGCACCTGGATGGAAATGCAGTTTTTTAATAAAGTGCTTTTCTTGGAATTGTCAGTTTGGTTTTGTTTGGTGGTTGTGGTGTGTTTTTTGTTTTGTTTGTTTGTCGTGTGAGTGTTTTTGTGTGTGTGTTTGGTGGTGGTGGTGGATTTTTTTTAACATTCTTCTCTTCCCTCCCTCCCCCCCCC
>JANIJG010012910.1:62754-72986 GCA_024611175.1 Megaceryle torquata | reverse complement strand
GGCGCTCGCGGGGGGAGCGCAGGGCTATGTGGGCTGGGGTGAGAGTTGCGGTGCTTTAGTTGGAGGGTCGTGGCGGGAGAGGGCGAAGGTGAGGTAGGGGGCGAGGCGGGGTGATGGGGTGGGGAAGTGGGGGGGTGGGGGGGGGGGGGGGGTGTTAAATACTTTTTAAATTGAATATGCAGTACATAATTAGTCACTGCTTTTAATATTGGAAATGGAATTTAATGCTCAGAAGTCCTGAAAAGTAAATTCCAAATACTGCACCCTCGCAACATGATAATGTCAACCTTTAAAAAATTCTGATTTGAGTAGAACTAAGCAAGTTTTTCTAAAAATGAACACCAGAATCTAATGATTGTATACACAGATTCCCTGGTTAAAAAGATTGTCTTTTCCCTCTCCCCCTTCCTAAAATTACAGGTCAGAACTTACATAAGGAAAATATGTGAATAAAAGGACACAACTTTTTTCTAAGTACTCCATCTACTCTTTCAATTAAATCTTCATAACATTTTCTACAGTTTTAATTTCTTACAGGAACTGGAAATCCTTCATATTCAAGACGCATCTGTGGATCCAGGAAGGTAGCTTGCCAGCAAGTCAAATAGGAAAGCTTATCTGTCAAAAAAACTTGCTGAAGGTAAGATTTTTTAGCAAATCTTATAAATGTTTTATGGTCACTTGCAAGATATAACTGTAAATAAAAATATATTGTAAGAACAGTATAAATATAAAAGAAACAAGATAAGTAATTTTTTTAAATATTTTTCAGCACACAAAAAAATTCCTCCTGAAAAATCAGTCTGCCAAGCTAAAGCTACACATACAAAGCCCATCACATAGATTCTGTACTGCTGATAAACTCATTAAGTAGCTATTCTATATGCACACTGGTGAATACTAATTTAAAATTCAATTTACATTCCAAAGATTCTCACCAAAGTGGTTGTTGAGGGAGAAATTTTTTTCAAAGTTGCGGTGATTTATTTTGGGTGCATATATAACATGTAATGCCTTACTGGCTTCTAACTTGCAAGGGGAAACATTTAAGTTTACATTTAAAGGTTAACACTTAACAGAAATCTACTTCCTCAGAATGATAGAATAGTATATTACTTCATATATCTACTATAGATTTATCTTCCCATTAAGTGAAATGTAATTTTGGATTTGTTTAAAATAAAAAAAAATAAAATCTCACTCTAATGATGAATTCTTTCTTGATTCACAAGCTAATTGGCCTGAGCACCTTATCCCGGGCAAGTTGCATAAACTTTCTAAATTGGTATTGCTTATTTCCATCCATGTTTGATTCTAAATCTGCTCTGTATTCTAGAATGTTGAACCTCTGTACAGTTATAGATATAAAAATTAAATTAACACAGTATATGCTACCATTGCCATCTGCAACTTTATTGCCTTACCATTTGGTCAGAAAACCCTCCCGTTGTTCCAAGACCAAAGTTTTGCCCAAATCTAATAGGTTCACCCACTGCACCTCCATCAACGCTGTTAAAATTGTAAAAAATGAAGAGTCATTCGGTAAACAGTTACTATTCTTTTGTTGTTGTTTTAGTCTATAGTTAAAGTCTTGTGGCAACACTGGATTAAATTTACCTTTAAAAATAAGTACAATAACCACCCCAAAAAATCGGACTTGACTTAGTGATTAAAATATTTAACAGAATAGAAACAAACTGTCTTGATTACATTTTATGATGTATTCATTACCATGCAGGGTGGAAAGATAATATCCAATGAAAAATTAAGGGGAGTTTAGCACTGAGGACCCCATTAAAAATACACTTAATACTAGCATCTGAAAAAGTAAAACAGTGTGTGTTTGTAATTAACACATGATGCTAATAATATATGTAGCTGATATTCAATAATTTAGTTCATTACATCAACATGCATGCTGGCATATCCCTATTTTCTGAATTATTTCTGTATTTTACATTAAAAAAATCACTAGATTAAGTGATAAACTTTCTAAGTATATTCAGCGTAAGAAAATTATTTAGCTGATGAACTTAGCGTACTGTCAGTTAATGAGGGACTCAATAGCATTCAGTGCCAAAGACTCTAAGATCAGACAGAAGATAAGCAAAAATATTCCGGCTGAGGTTCTAGAAGGCCTAAATTATGCTCTTGGCATCAAACTTCTTCCTTACTTCTAATCCAAAGTGTTTTGCTCAATCAGGATTATATGGGTTAGCTTGTATTCTTACAGACTATTATTATTATTAAATACATGGAGCCAGGCACAGCCTTCAACTGTTGAGCAGGACCCTGTTCTTCTCTTTCTTCTCCCACTAACAGCTGGAATTCAATATGTCTGAGAGAGAGAATATGCTGTTTGGTTAGGGGATTTTTTTTTAGGACAACAGAAACACTTTCTGTCCATTTCATGGCAAGCAAAAGTATTGACAAAAATTTCTGCTTCAGGGACCTTATTCGCAGGAGAGCAAGTAATAATACCAGGCAATATTTGGACATGTTTTGTATTCTACAGCTGAAAAACGACTGCATTAAAAACAGCTGCAGAGTTTACCAAATCATACAGTGAACTTGATTCTGTTTGCACACCTGTTCTAACCTTATTGAATCTTCTTTGGAATTATTCACATTTATATACAGAGCAGAATCAAGTTAATGCATGACCCGGGTTAAACACTCTTTCTTATATATATTAATCTTACTCAAATTCATTTGTGCATTAACGAACTTCATTGCGTATTTCACAAAACAAGATACTGAATGTTAAATAATAATTGAAAAATTTTCAGAATGAAGTATCAAACCTTAAAATACAAAAAGTATTTCGACCCAAAGGATCCATGCTCTTGACCGCACTAACTCCACAAGGGGCTTGCAATGATTCAAATGAATATAGGGATGTTTCATCCAGATTAATTGCCAAAGTCAGTCCAGGATAATTCTCCACTGAGGATTTGTTGTCAGGGTTCAAAAGCATCACAGTGTCTCCAAAGTGAACAAAACCATCCTTAGACACCGACAGCTGTATCTAAATTAAAATATACATAATTTTTTACAGAATTATCTTAACCTAATATCAGATGTATTTTTAGCATATAACATGCTAATCCACAGTATTCTTAATGCATAGAAAACACTAATAACAGCTATGCCATTCTATGTGGAGTTATACAGAAGTGACACAATTTTCCTCAAAAATTACCTTCTTTAAAAAATTATCTTCAAGTTTGCTAATTTTCTGCGTTAAAAGTTCTCCTCGTTCTCTTTTACCCATAAAATCCCTCCGGCGGTCCTGCTTGCAAAGGAGAGAGGGGGCAAACACATTACCCAGCACTCAGAATCTCAGGTTTAAACTGAATTTAAAGAATTAGGGGGAAACACCCTGAGGTGAAGAGGCAGGCGAGCCTCCCCCAGGACGGAGAGGAGAGTCCTGCTCCCCCAGTACCTCCTCCAAATACGCATCCTCATTCCAATTGCCGATGAGCACCCCAGGTCTGTAGGCGGCCATGGCTGGGACCGCATCGCGTCCGCCGTTGCCATGGCGATCACTCTAGCCAGCGATTGGTCGCTGGGGAGGCAGAACCCGCCAATGAGCGACGGCGAGCGGGACGGGGTCGGGGGGTGTCTTTCTGCCCAGCGGCACCGCCCCCCTCAAGGTGGGGCGGGGAGAGATGTGCTCCGAGGCTGTCGAGGGCAAGGAAAGGCAGTAACTGTTAAAACTGGTTCCGATAAGCCGACTGCCCCAGCGTGCCCAGCGGGAGTGGGGTCAGTGCAAGTGGCACCCTGGCAGACAGTAGTAAGCCTCTCGAATTTGTGCCCCAAGATCGAGCGGGGACAGTCTTCTGCACATTAAAAAAAAAAAATTAAAAAAAAAAAAATTCCTTTGTGTTCCCCTATGTTCTTGCCCAGTCTGACAGGAGCTCTGATAGCAGGAGCCCTGCTTCCCCCTGGTGTGGTTTGGCTTAGCCCCCTGTCTTCCTGCAGGGATGTGTTGAAAGGACAAAGGTGTTGCTGGACCCAGAGCAGCTCTTCCCCTCATGCCTGTGTCAGGGGTTCCTGATCCCTGGGCTTAATGTTTACACCTTTTCAGGTGTCACTGTACACTGTCATGTACTTCTGTTCCTGGTTCAGCTGTGTGATGGTGTAGTCACACAAATGGAAGATGCTGAAACCCAAGAATTTGAGCCAAGCTATAGCCTTAGCACAGGGCTTTATTATAATCAAATAGCCTTTTACACTCTCTATTGGTCAAGGAGGTCTATCAGCTTAAGGCAATCAAAAAGTTTGTGACATTAACATCACAATATTGGCAAATACTGTGAAAAATAGAATTGTAGAAAGACAGAATGGTCCGGTCTGGAAGGGAGCTTCAAGATCAGTAAGTTCTCCATTGAACAGCAATGTGCCCTTGTGGCCAGGAAGGCCAATGGTCTCCTGAGGTGCATAAAGAAGTGTGTGGCCAGCAGGTCGAGGGAGGTTCTCCTTCCCCTCTACTCTGCACTAGTGAGACCACATTTGGAATATTTTGTTCAGTTCTGGTCTCCCCAGTTCAAGAGGGACAGGGAAATACTAGAGAGTATCCAACAGAGAGCTACGAAGATGATGAAGGGACTGGAACATCTGTCTTATGAGGAAAGGGTGAGAGCCCTGGGGCTTTCTAGCCCGGAAAAGAGAAGACTGAGAGGGGATCTTATTAACATTTACAAATATCTGAAGGGTGGGTGTCAAGTAGAAGAGACCAGTCTCTTTTCAGTTGTGCCTTGTAATAGAATGAGGTAATGGTTGCAAGGTGAAACACAGGAAGCTCCACCTCAACATGAGGAAAAACTTCACTGTGAGAGTGACAGAGCCTGGAATAGGCTGACCTGAGAGGTCGTGGAACCTCCTCCTCTAGAGACTTTCAAGACCTGCCTGGTTCTGTTCCTGTGTGGCCTTCCCTGCACTGGTAGGGCAGTTGGACTCGATCTCCAGAGGTTCCTTCCAACACCTACAATTCTATGATTCTATGACTACCTAGTTCCAGCCCCCTCAGCCATGGGCATGGGCACCTTCCACTCAGTCAGGTTGCTTAGACACTCATCCAACATGGCCTTGAACATTTCCAGGGATGGGACATCTACCACCTTTCTGGACAACCTGATCAAGTGTCTCACCACCCTCACAGTGAAGAACTTATTCCTTATATTTGTTCTGAGTGAATGTGTTAGGTGAATGTTTTGGTTTGTTATTTAATTTTAGTTTTGAAATCTACTATGGCAAGATAGGATAAGTGAATATGTATTATGTTTACTTTCTAGACATCTTAAGCCAAAGTTTTTCAGTGATGGTGTAGAACCTTACACAGGACATTTCATCCCTTTACAGCTGTTACAGTTTTCTTGCAAGCTTACTATTATAAGGCTTCAGTGCTGGACATCTTAAAAAGCTTAATAGAAAATATTTGGGTGGGGTTTTGGGGGGTTGTTTTGTTTTGGTTTGTTTTTTTTATGAGCAGCTGGTCTACGTGTTATTATCATCCCGTTTTGACAATAATTCACCTGGCTTTTTTGTGTTTGTTTGTTGGTTTTTTTGGTTTTTTTTGTTTGTTTGTTTGTTTGTTTGTTTTTAATGTTATTGCACAATAAATTACTCAGCACATCCCAAATCTCTTAAGGACGAAATACAATCCATTCTCGTTCGATTAGCACCACTTCGTGGTCAGTTCTGGTAAGTGACGCTTTCCTACACCCGGCCATATTAGAAGCAATCCTGAATTTTTTTAATCAAAATAGGGAAGAAACTGTATCTTCACCGAATATCAAAAGCCAAACAAATTTTGGAAGTATCAAATGTGATTTGGAATCTGAAGTGTTTTCTCTAAAGTAGTTTTAATTAATTTCCTGTGTTCGTAGTAATTTGTACCTCGTATTTAAAGTCACATTTGTGCTTTTCATAAAGCTAAGGCTTTGGTTAGGGTGACTGGTTAATCATAATGGTATGCAAATGATTAAGTGGATTTATCAAGCTTTTGTTCAAAACTGCATAATATATTTGAATCTAAACAATTTACTTTTCCTTATGTGCAATGTCTAAGAAGGTTCAAATATTATTTGTTTTGTTTCAGAAATAAGCCACTTTTCATTCAATGTTCAATAATAAAGCATTGTTATAAAACTATGTATTATACTCAGCTCTATTATTAAGAACACATGCACTGTCACACTATGCATGTAGCTAATACATAGAATCCACAGAAACCTTCCACAGTTTTGTAGACTTACAGTTACTTATAGATTCTTATTTACTTATAGACTCTGATGCAAATATTACATAGAAAGAGGTATTTGTACTCAAAATGTAATTGTGTATAGAAATATCTCCATGCAGGAGATTAGAAGGATAATGTTGTGACTATCCCTGTCACCTCAAAGGCTTTCATTTCTGATTGTATAGTATTCCATGAAAACAAACACAAAGCTCTGTCTAAACGTGCTTGTAAATTGAACATCTTTTCTGTAGGAAAGGTTTCAGGCCTATTCAAATCAGCTCAGCTTCCTTTTGAGCAGATAAAAATCTGTGTTTACTCCTAACAGTAGTTGGCATTATTAAATGCTGTGAAGAAAAGCTGTACTTGTGAAAGAATTGGTCTATGTTCTGTGTGTTAACTTATGCCAGCATACAAAGTAACCAAACTTAAGGGTATATGTGGTTTATTTGAAAGATTAGTATTTCCTTTTTTTTTTTTTTTTTTTTCTGTTAAGTCTTTGTTAAATAAAATTATGGTGAGTGTACTTTCAGAGTCTCCTCCCCTACTGTTCTGGAGTTATAGATCTTTTCCCCTTTCTCTTTTCTTGTTTTTCTTTTATAGTGAAAGAGAACTAGATGGTTCAGAAGACCCAAAGTAGCATACAGAGCTAAGCCATGAGTTTACATAAAAGGCTGTAATGATTAGGCTTTTAATGGCCTTAAGATAGTCAGTAATATGTGAGATGGTACATGTTTTGAATACTTTAATACATAAATGTGTTGGTATTTATCAGTAGTACAAATTATCGTAGCTTAATCAAATCTGACAGAAAGGACAAGGTCTGAATGGATGTGAACATAAATTAAGCCCATGAAAGAGGTATGCCACCATTATTTAGAGGAAGTGGCAGAGCATTAAGTTTTTCTGTGAGCTCTTCCACTCATATATCTTCTTATTTCATGGTGAAAACCATTATTTTTTAAAATTTTATTTTGATTTTTTGTGTGGCTGCTATTTGTCAATTTATGAAATTTTATTCATATTTTAAAAATACTAAAATAATGTTTAATTACATACAGTTTGGATGAAAATGTATTTAACACCTGCCTTTACTGGCTTGGGAATGTAGCTATGTGTTTTTTTCATGTTTTCTTTTGTTTTTCCTGTTGAAAATTATTAATGTGCCAAATGTGATTAACAATACAGATGAATACTGCACAGGAGTAAAACATTCTTTGGGACACTTTGTTTCCTCTCATGTTATTCTTTCACACTATCATTATTCTGACACATACTACGAATTAGAGCATACCTATCATTTTTATATGCTATTATTAGGTTTCTGGCTATTAAAATGATTTATCTGCTCATTAATGATATAACTGCAGTTTCTTTTTCTAAGCTGTTCCCCAAACACTCATCTGTTCACAGCACAAAATGAATTATATAGTTTATGCAACAAGATTTAAGGATTGTTGTTTTGCCAGGCATTTATGTGTCTCGTTTTGGCTGTGAATTTCATTGTGGGGTTTTGCTGTAATGCTTGTTGCTGAGAAGCATTCAGCCTGTTTATGGTAATTTCTGAAATGTAGTAATTCATTAAACAAATCTTTTAGTCTACCTTTCACGAGAATAGGGAGAGGGATGCCCGAAAATTTCCTGATAGTAGATCTGGTTGAAGACATCAAAAATTGCTATGATTGATCACTTGGTGGTTTATATCCAAAATAGTCTACTGGAGAAAGAGGGAAGGGAAAGAGAATCATCTGCAGTATGTCCAAGACCGCCAAACACTTGCCAGTTAAATTTTTGATTTAGTTATCCACATCTTCATGGTATTTTCACTCTTCTGGTCTCTAATTTAGATTTGTACAGAGCATGCCCTTTTGAGAAACTGCTGTATAACAAAGTGTTTTCTCTTCAGAATGAGCTGTTTCATCATGACTGATCATGCTAGCTGTTTGAAGCTTCTCCTCTGCCTGTCTGGATCTTATTCAGGAAGTAGACTTGAAAAACCACTGGAGCACTGAACTTGTGAAAATAATACAGAAATATTAAAGTATGTCTCCAATTAATAACATTGTAGTTTGCAAAGAGATCCATATTACTTATGAAGATGATAGAATACTTTCATCAGCAAGAAGTAGCTCCACTGAGAACTACTGTGTTTATTAGCGCAGGCAGAAACACTGTTAACAAAGCTATATTGCTGCTTGTGTTTATTATGTCTCTTCACAGGACAGTGGACTATGCATGTCTACCCTCAGGTGATTTAAAAACTGCTATTTTTTGAGCTATGGAGCATCTATCCAAGGTATGATAACCAGAACAATTACATCAGCCATGTCATTGGCTAGGTGAAAGTTTTATATTTAATTTGCAGTATTTAAAGTACATGATATGACCTCATCTTCTTTTAATTACTACTTTCCAGGGACCTGCTTGAAAAGACTTTTGGTAAGTGATGTTCCACCCTACTTCCAGTATATTGAGTGCATTGCATTTGCTGAACTACAAAGTTCTGTCATCACTCAGAGGCACTAACACAACATCACTGTGGGTGAGGCGTGGTCCTATTTATAACGGGTGGAAATCAGGTCACTGTCTCTCTTGTTTACTGATCTGTTTAAACTTTGGTTTCCATGAATACTCATGTTTGAGATTTTGAAATTTGCTTTTTGTTAGCAATTTTTGCATGTAAAAAGCAATAGCATGATTGTCTGTAGGGAAAAATAAAAGCACTAAAGTCCATGACTTTAGCTGAATTTGACTAAGCATGCAGTCCTGCCAATGTGAACCTACGACTCCTGAAACTGAAAAAGCAACATTTTTGCATGACCTCTTGTGAACCCAGACCAGTCTGTTTCTTCCCACTTCAGGGCTAACTATAGACACGGTTGCCTTGCTTCCCTGCTGAGCCTTGCCTGCAGCATGATCCTTATCTTCTGTTGTGAATTGCCTATGCACATCAGTCACGGCCCAGTTATGTCACTTCTCTCCTTTCAGATTTTATTTCCTTGTGATGATAATGTTAAGACAGAAAACAGTCTGTTCCCTTACCTTTCCACAGTGGAAATATCTGCCTCAGTCTCCTGAAGCAAAGTACTGATATTTACAAATAACAGCAGAGATGCATGTTGGTCATCTTCACCTTTGCTAAATATGCTTGTTAGATGCTGGGCCCAGAGCAGTTTACTTGTAGTAAAGGTGTAGAGATAAAGAAATGTTTGAGACCAGAATACTTTCCTTTAGTTCAAATACATCTGTATGTTACATAAAATGAACTGTTAAGAAACAGGAACAGAAACTGACTTATGTATTTATACCACAAAACATGAATCAGTTAAATATTTCTGGCATAACAAAAAGGAACATGATGAGAATCTTTTGTCCTAAGGGGAAAAGAACATGTGTATCATAATTGTTTTTAACATTTTCTGCCACCATTACACTATTTATGGTTTTAATTTGGATGACCTTACTCTAGCAGTGTATTTATGTCAGACATCACGGCCTACAGAAAGTATTTTATATGTCTGAAGAGCCTGGCAACTGTTCTAATTTGAGACTCTGAACATTTTGGTATTTCTTTGTTGCTATTGGTTAGTAAATTAGCACTTCTTAGTTGGTAGCTTTTCTTAGAGCTGTGGGAGAGAAATGGTATTTCGGTATAATGCCGAGGACTCAAGGAACAGAGCACGAATCACATGGTACATAACAAGATTACCAAAATGGTCATTGCAATGTACACTGGATTTGCTAGTCTAAAATGAAAAGCCAGACCATTCATTCTCTGAACACCTGTTTTGGGGAGAAGTAACTTCCTTGCTGAAATAACTTGTAAGTGTTAACCTGTTTGCTCTTTTCAGTGGAATGGAACAATAGAGAATCAGCAATTTTTCTCCAAGTTTTATCTGAATCCATCTGGGGAAAAAAAAAAGGGGGGGGGGGGGGGAATTAGAAAAAAAACAGGGGTGGGGGCCTTTTAGAAAGGGGGGGAAATATC
>JANIJG010012910.1:0-61437 GCA_024611175.1 Megaceryle torquata | reverse complement strand
CAGCAGAATCAATTGGGAGACAAAAAAAAATTCGGAATAGAGATGATCATGCAGGAATGGAAGTTCAAAAGCTCAAGAGTGTAAGTATGAAATTAGGGTGAAGATGCAGGCTTTTATGTCAAAATATTAGTGAATGTGAAAAATAAGAAAAAGTAAAGAAGTATTTAAGTTAACAAAGAAGTTTCATGCGGTAATCTAGGCATATGATATGAAGCTGGGAAAGTGAGAATAAATTCAGAGAGAAGAAAGGTGAAGTAACCTTGGGAGACTAGCTGGATCTGAACACAGGCAGTAAAGAGAAAGAAAAGTTTGCCTCTTAGTGGTTGGATGGAAGAATAAATGGCATTCTGATTCTTTCAGACACAGGGCATGAAGAAAAATCAGATCCAACCATGTCGGTCTGGTTGATAAGGAATGCAGTAGTGTTATGACAGAGAAGGAAGGAAGGAAGAAGTTCACAGGCACTTCAGATGTGACTCTGCTCTTACAGGTACTTTTGCTATTATGAATTCTTGCAGGTACTTAGTAAGTATCATGCATATTCTTGGGGGTTTTCCCACTACTTTTTGTAACCACTGCTCTCTTTTCCTCTCCTCTTGTGCTTATTTGTTATACCCTATCTAAAATGTAGACCACAATAAAATTGAAGGGCAGTGCCTTAATCTATTCTTAAAGGCATATTGAAAATCCTGTGGTTTCATAAATATTTTCTATAAATATATCCCATTTGGAAGTGTATTTATAGCAAATTTTTCTGTAGCAAGTGTCTTCTGCTGCATATTCATACGGCGTATTATGAATTATGAAGGTGACCAAAAGCAACAATGAGTTGTGGAAATTAGATGGGGCTTTTCACAAGTTTCAAGTCCTGTGGCTGGGTGAAGCCTGCCTAGTTTTTTTCATAACAGGATTACATACTTTCCTACTTTTGGTAAAAATGTTTCTATTATACAGTCTGCACCATACAATACAATAATGTTTTTTAAATCTGTTTTTCTTCCCAAAAAAGTTTGTGAAGTCTTGCCAAGAAAAAAAAAAAGCATACAAATGGAATAAACATGTATCTGAAGAAAGAAATGGTTGCAACATAGAATGTGTTTGATTATTTCCTGTGTATACCTAGGAAATGCAAAAAGACAACCTGCAAAGCGACCTGTTAGGAATAGACCTGGCCATTGTAAACTTCTAGCAGAAGTTGTTCAAAGTAATGAGCTTCGGTCTGTAAAAGTATGAGGGGTGATTCTGTTCTCATCATCAGGAGAATATTCTGGAAGCCTGGCAGCATCTTTACTTGTTAATATATTATTTTTTGCATGTTGTGTTTTGTGTTGTTAGGAATCCTGCAGGATTCTAGTTAAACTTGGAAAGCTGAGGGACAGCCTTGTTACTTTAATAATTTCTGCAGCTCCTGCAAAAAGTTTATATTTGCATGCCAACTTAGCATGCTTAATTTACTACTAAGACCCACTGTTATTGTTTCAGATATCCTGGCATGGACCAGTCACTCAATTTATTCCCTTGTTATCCTACATCCAGCTGCTGAACTGCTAATCCTAGCAAAGGCTATCAAATGTGCCAAAAATTAAACTTGATTTTAATTCAAGTAGGAAGAAAGAAGATATTTATGATATCCCTCTCTCTTTCATGACAGATAAAGCTAAAAATAATCTGCTTATATATAGTGCATAGCTATGTTTAATTCAAAGCATTCTCAAGATTTGCTGAATGACCTTCAACAGCTGTTCTTTATAGGTAGAGAAATTGAAATAGGGTTTCTGTGCTTTACAGTAGAGAAATTGAGGTAGGGTGAGCAGCTGCCTGATATAAGGTGATCATGAACTTTGTCTATGCTCAAGAATACAGTCTCAATAGGTTTTGAAGGCTCTCCAGCTAACAGAAATTCTCTGCCTTCTCAGTATGTTAAGTGATGAAAGCAGTCAATAACTCTTCACTAATGCCTCATAAGTCTATTATACTTAGCTACAGTTAACAAATTTTCAATTGTCTATGAAAGTATAAATATTAAAATAATACTTTAATCGTTGCCTCATTTTTTCCTTTCTCGCTTATAAATGCTTCACTGTAGTTCTGTGCTCAGTGTTCTTTTCCCTTTCCATCTCTACTGAACATTTTCTCCCTATATATTTCATAACATGCCCTCCTTTATTGTGTCTTCCCCTAACAATAACATATCAGCAAGATGTGTAATCTTTCCAAGGGAGGAAATAGTTTTTATAGACTCAAAATTACGAGTTGGAAAATAGGGAGGAAATGTTGGGCATATTGAAGACTTCAGGAGTTAGGGGACCACAGACCAAGCTAGCAAACTCCAGTGACTATTTTCTTAGCATTCATCCATTTAGATGTTTTCAAACTGAGGTTGGACAACATAGAGGACCAACTCTGGATTGTCATCTTTACATTATTAGGCCAGCTCTTATATCTGTAAAAACTTCCAGCTAGAGCTTCAGCCTTTCTTACATCGAAGACAAAAGCAGGGTATTGGGTACACTGGATAATACATATCATCACTGGGAGGCATGTGAAAACATGGACTTTGCTGATTTTCTTGGTAATGATTACACTGATTCTTGAGATAGGCTGATAAATTTGCAATTTTGGTCAGGTATAATAAATTAACTCTTCGTATGTTACCATTTTCTTTGTTAGGATTATTTGCAGGCTTGGAAAGAAAAGTGAACTTCTGACAACAGATTTTAAAGGCAGTTTTACTTCCAGTTCATAATGACTTAATGGTTTAAGACAAGCATTGCAGTACAGGATGCCTAAGTGGTACCTACAGCTGTCTAGATTTTTTTGTGGCTGTTTTTTTTTTGTGTGGGGTTGGGGTTTTTTGTGGATTTTTTTGGTTGGGTTTTTGTTTGTTTATTTGTTTTGGTGTATAGGTTTGTGAGTGTGTGTTTTTGTTTGTTTGTTTGTTTTGGGGATTGTTTTGGTTGGTTGGTTGGTTTGGGTTTTTTGTGTGTGTGTGTTCTAACTGGAGTAACATTGCTTATATGCTTATACCAGTCGTTATTGCAGAAAAGCAAAAAAGGCACTGAAATTAAAAACCGCAGTCCTTACTGTAATTTTTGTTGTCCAGACTGTTATCTGCAGTGTTTTTATGCTTGTCACTAGAAGCTTGCTGGTAGCAATCTTGTGCCATTCTTTTCCAGCAACATGTTATCCTCGTGAATTTTGGTGGTGTCCCAATTCCCAGGCTTTGACATGGTAGCATCCTGAATAGTGCATTTGTAAATTTTCTGAAAAAAAGTACTAAGGTGTATTTTTTACCTCAGCTGTCTAGGCAGCACAAAGGTCTAGCAACAAAGCAGGCACTGGAAGCAAAGACAGAGATGTTGCATGCACATGAAGGGTAAAGACAGGAAGTTTTGGAAAGGGAAGTTGAACCCTGTAAATGAGATTCAAAGAGGAAAAGAAATATGATGAGTGTCAGGCAAAGCAAATTATAATTCCAGCAACCTTGTGCATACTCTGGAGGACAAGGCAAGGATTTTAGGAAGGAAGAGGAGGCAGTGAGAACGATTTTCCTCAGTGTGGTCAAAAGCAAACAATGCCTTGGTGGGGTTTTTTTTGTAACAGATATTCAAAAGCACTCTGGTCCTTGGAAATTGATTTGTGCTGCAGGTTTCACTGATTATTTCTAGACATTTGCTGAAGGTAGCAGTGGGAAAATGTTTTTTAGTGGCAGTCAGTGCTGCAAATAAGTGTTATAGCACCACTATGTAATTAATGCCAAATGTGTCATCATGTCTTAGTCACTAAAAGGAATTTAGGATGGATTTCTGTTTTCTCAGGGAATAAAATACCATTTCATCCTAATTAGACTTATGTTTACTTAGGACAGTGGTTAATTATATTAACAATATCTTCCCCTTCAATATTGTGACAAAGAGAATAGAACATGTAATAAATTCAACACACAAAAGAGAAGCATCCATCTGCAATGATTTTAATTCATTGTTGTATGATCAAGTGAAAAACAAGTTCCCTCCAGTAGCTAGCAATGCAGATACTCAATGTGCCATTGTCTTTAATGGAAAATTGGTAGTTTTGTCTGATGATTATTATGGGCAAATGTTTCCCATCATTGTTAATACCAGAGCAGTTCTTGGTAGGAAGTCCACTGCAGAACAAGTTTCTCTACCTGTGAATATTTTTACTCTCTCTTTTTAGACCCTCTGTAAGCTAGTGAGGCATGTGCAGTTGCAGTCTCCTCTCAGTTTGCACCATCTTTGTCTTCACTGAGGTTGGCAAAGCGGGTAATGACAAAGGTCTGAGGTATGTGGAAATTTTTGTTTCATATCTCACATCAGTCTGATGTGGTAACACCATCTTTAGAATAAAAAAGTAAGTCTGTCTATTATTCCTGCATCCCTTCAGCTTCTTCCTCCAAAATGGTAACTCACTCATTGCATTCAATGATTCTTAGAAGTTGTGGATGTGGGTAATCAACACATTCTGTTTTCTTTACCGAGTATTGCTTTAAATGTGATGTTTTGTGAAAGTATCTAGTCTTTAGAGTATTGAAGTAGACAGTGAGCTCATGAGCAGTGAAGGAATACTAGCCAAGCAAGAAATTAATATAAATATCTTCAAAGCTTTTGGCCTTGCATATTTCTGGAATAAACATTTGTTTCAAGTCTCCAAAAAGCAGAACTGAACTAGTTCACACAATTTTTATGTATACTTCTTGGTTTATTTATTTATCTTTATATCTACTGACAGTGAATTTATATATTGATGTTACATTAAGTCAACTTTCATAGAGAGCTTGGTTTCTTGTACTCATGAGTACTGCATCTTCAGCCTTGTTGTGGAAAAAGATATCATTCTTAAAGGGTCCTTTTGCAAGATGTGAATAGACTGGAGCATTCAGAAAAGTAAGAACAAAAACAGAAGACTTGCAGATTGAGTTATATTACACCTTTCTGGTTTTCTATTTAAATTTTCACTTATAATGCCAAAATCATACCTTAGCAAACTTGCAGAGGAAGGGAATATAAATTATTTGCTTCCTGTTTAAGTTAGTTTGAAAATGCTGGTGTCAATGACCCTTTGATACACATGAGCACTGACCAAACTAAGAGTTTTAAAACCCATGATCTTGCTAAGTTTAGTAAAACTTCTGTAAACTGCTGAGCTTTCACCAGAGTAATTCACTAACAGGCCTCTCCATTTTGGAGATCATTTTACTCTGGGATTGTTGAGCATTCTCAGCTGGTTTTAGTGTCAAAAAAAATGTTTAGTGTGAGCAATAATTTTTGTTAAATCCTCCAGGTACATTACTGTCAGTATTTTGGCCATTTGTCCATTGTCCATTTTGTCCATTTTTTTCTTGTAGGGGAATGAAGTATAGTTCATCCACTAATTGTACATAAACCAGTTCCAGTCCTACATGTACCTTTTGTATTCTTCTTCCAGCTTTTGAAATTAAAGTTGCTGTAGAGTAACTGATTTATGATCTAGACAGTAGCTCTACTATCTTGCTAGGGTTTGTAGTTACACAAAATCCAGCTGACTCAGGTGTAAGAGTGATTGTTGGGCCAGCAAATCATATTATGCAACCCTATCTAAAACCAAAGTGATTTAAAGGATTGACGGCAGACTACATGATTCAAATATCAGTTTCATCTCCCATTCAGTTCCTTGTGATTGTTTCGTAGTCTTTGCATGGTCTTCAGTTCAGATTAGAGCCCTGTTCAAAGACAGAACTCACGCTGATATATCACAGTCATTTGTGGACTTTGTAAAATGAGTTGCTGTGAACAGTCCACTTCCGGGAGAGGAACATTGCACCAAACACTGTAAATGCCTGCATTCTTGATGATAATCTCAGTGAAGAGGGAAAGAATGGGAGGTGCAATCCTATCAGGCCAGAACCTGAGTCTTGTGGAACAATGAAGTGGAAGAAACTTTGTTGCCTTTTCTGCTTGTGTTAAAAGAGGACTTGGCTTCTAACGTTACACGGTCATGAACTTAAAGTGTCTGCTAACTCATTTGGAAAGGTGAAACCACAGACAGTTCTGAATAAATGGGTTTAAAGAAATGACTGTTTACTTTCCATCTTCCATCATATTGTAAGAGCACAGATTTAATAACACTGCACAGCATTTTTTTTAATATATTTTTAAAAGGATAATTATAGATTAGATTGAAAAAGTACAAACAAGGTCTCATCCTTTGACTTGGATGTTGAAGGGAGGGAGGGAAGAGAGGTCCCAAGTTGAAGAGAGTCTCTTGCAAGGGTTGGCACAGTCTAGCCAAGTTATAACAAGAGACCTGTCATGCAAGGACCTCTATTCCTGGGGATTGCTACTGCCCAGACTAGAGAAGATGGAGGTGCCAGCTGTGAGAGCACCTTGTGGCAGAGCATGTGATAAGACATGAACTGATAGAGATTTTTGAATGAAAATAAATGTCTAGAAACTATCATTTGGTGATGATACAGTATTAAAGTGGTCTAAGAAGACAGTTAGTTTGGTTTGAAGACACAGGATTTTTGAGTGCAACTCCCAGTGTGTTGGATCTGTCTGCAGAATAGTTTGGGCACATTCAAGCTAGGCTGTTCTTGGAAAAAATTACTCTTCACTCCAGGTTTGCACCTCATTTGCTGCAAGCCCTGATATGGACAATGCAGTATGTACTGATGAGTAATCCTTTGACTGATGTAAAACCATACATGCAGGAGATGCTTAACCTGGGGACTAGTCTAAATCTAGTCCAAAGAGAAACGCTAGAAAAGTGGATTGTGTAAGCATAAAGACCTGAGAATAAATTGTTTTGGTGTACTGATCTACTCCTGTTGTGCCTAAATTACTTGCTAATGTGGACATACCCTATGTTAACAAATTGGCAATTACTCAATTCTGGTTTTAGCTTTTATTCTAAGAATTACTCAAAACCTCTGCTTTAGTGTTTTCTGGTAGAAAAACAACAGCTATCTCTGTTTCTGCAAATCAGATTGACAGTGCATTTGCTTTTCAGCAGAAAGTCTCCTGTAGAAAGATTTCTTTGTCTCCCACTCAACTACAGATTCAGGAAAGGACATACCAAACCTGCCCTAAAATCCTGGAATTAAGTGTTTTGTAATTTTACAGCTGGAAAGATTAATACCAGAAAGACACAATGGAACTGTGTCATCCTTGAGATTTCCATACATATCACTCATTCCCCTACTCATCATTCAATTTTTTCTCACATTTTATGGTGTAAAGGTGATTCATTCAAACAGACAGAAGAGAACAAAATAGCACCAGGCAGAAATCAATCCGTCTGCACCAAAGTTATTTTTAAAGCTGTTTAGAATAGCACACACTTTTTCCTGAAATGTGTTCAAAGATCATCATTCATATGACAGAATGGTGAGTGTCCTCATGTAATTTTTGTTGGATATTTTGGATTTCAGAGAGAACAGGAGCTGCTTGCAAACTCAGAATTGCTGAAATGATCAATGTACTATCATTTGAACTCTTGCAAATTCCCATAAAATGACACGTCAGTAGTGGATTAACATTAGAAACTCTGGTATATAAAAGGAAATTATGCTTAAATATGGGAAAAACTATAGGCAGTATGAGCTTTTCAATCTGGGAAGGATTTCCTTATTTTATATTGGCTTGTAAACATGGTATGAATTCTACTGAAAAATGGGGCAGTTTCAGTGACTTGCATGTTTGACAGCTTCCTCCGGTGGCAAAAATACTAGGAATTTTCTTTTAAAAAAATAAATTAAATGCTACTTAATCCAATTGTAGGGGATACAGAAACTTCTATATCCACCCCCTGCATTCAGATCTGTTAAAATTTAGTATTCCCTAATCAGATATGTAATGGTGCTTCTGATTTTCAAAGCCAAATGAAACAGAGATGGCATACCAGACAGGTCTCAAGGGCCTGGCATTCTTTCTTGCATCTAAAGAAAATTATTGCTTTTATTTATTAATTACCAAAATTAATCCAGGTGTGTAATCTGTGTCAGAACAACAGCAGTGGAGTGAGCAGAAGTTGTAATTGTTAAATCTTAATTCCCTTTGTCTCTGGGTACTAATTGAAATACTTAATATATGCCATCTATTTTCATGTAAACTATTAATCTGAAATCTGCTTACAGTTCTTTTCTAGTACAGTTTTCAATTCACCTTTCACAACTATTTCCTGGCAGTGCTATATTGTTATTAACATTCTGCCTTTTCTGTTTGACTACAGCAGAATTAACTGCACTGGCCAAACCCCTCTGGGTGACAGATGTCAACAACATGAAAAAAAACCCAAACAACAAAATTCTGAAATGAATCTCCTGCAATAGGGAAATCAACTGATTGCCCAGAATCACACCTGCGCCATGCATGGGTCAAACAAAGGTCTAAAATCTCCAGTGTGATTGAGTTTTATTTTGGGGATCTTTTTTAAAAGTTCGGTTGTCACGTGCTTATTGTTATAAATTTATGTTAATGAGAGTTACTGTGCAGAAACCAAGGTCTCTGGGACTGTGTTTTTCTGTTTCCCTTCTTCATAAAAAAGAAAATTGAAGTTATCTTTTCAATTTTTCAGAATTCATATTTTGTTACCCAGTGGCACAGGTTCTTCTAGTCTTTTAAACCTGCTTTGTGGTTTTAAGTTAGTTTCAATAAGAAACTGATTTACTTATTAACAATTGAAGACATTTAATGATGCAGAATTTCTTTGAGTTTTGTCAGCTTGGATCCTACTACCTCATATAACAAGATGTTACATCATCTGATATATGCTTGCAACAAGTACTGGAAGTGAAATAGTAATCTGAATTTCAAGGTTAATAGTATATTTTGTGCCTAGACACCCATTGGTGCTTGGCACTGCTGGTCTCTGCAGGCCAGAGCATGGATTTAAAAAGCCAGCAACCATTACTAAATGACATACACATGACTGAAGACATAGTGCTACTGGGAAATCAGTCAGTTCTATTAGTTCTCTCATAATTAGGTTTGCAGCCTTCAGGGAAGGCCTATGGTTAGGAAGATAGAGAACAAGTGCTTCTAGAGGAGGAAAAAAGAAGCCAACCTTGAAACTCTTTCAAAAGTATGGACAAAGGAAAAACAGCCATTAATTTATCAGCTTAATTAATATCTAAATATAAATACAAATTTGGCCTCTCTCTGCAGTCTAAATACTCAATTTGCTGTATTTTTTTTTTCTGACAAGAACTGGAGGTCATTGAGGCAGCTGCTAGACAGGCTTTTTCATGCCATTATTTCCTACTGAGTGCTAGTTTGCCTAATGGAACCTGAAAGCTCCCAAAAATGCTATCCCCACTTCTATGTTGTGCTTTCACGTGGAAGCAAAAAATAATCTGAAAAAAACCCCACATCAGAATGTCTAATTTATATGCCTAAAGCTGGACATAGAATGATGAAAAGATGTGGTGGATCTGTTACACAGGTTCCTCTTCACACAGACCAGTTTCAAAGGATTCGTGCAAGCTAAGGAAAGACTGATGAGCTCAGGGTGCAGCACAGAGCAGTATGATTTGCATTGTTCCAGCAGACCAGGGTTAGAAGCCTTGCAAGCTTGCCGGGCGGTATTTTCTTTTCCTGAATTATAAGTCAAGTGTGCCAATAGTAGGCTTCCTGGCTAATTCTGAACTGTAAATTGAGAGAGGGCCAGGTGCCCTGGCCTCATACAGAGTGAAGATAAAGCTAATGACTGAGTCCGTTATACCTCATGCCTGTCAAATTCAGCAGGAGCTGCAAACCCCTGTTTGCCATGCAAGTGATGTGTTGGCCCGTCCTTGGTGAGAATACCCTAGAAGTCAACTCCTTTATTACAACATCTGGCTTTTAAAGAAAAGCTTTGCTGATTTTCTTTTAGAAAAGGAAAAAAAAAACAGTGCTGTGGGTGAGTTCCAGATCAAGAAAGGAAAATGTATGCTATAGTTAAAAGTACTTTCTCACTTTGAGACCTTCTTCAGTCATGAAAGAAGAAACAAATTAATTCTGATACTCCTCAATTACTGGATGGAAACACCAGCAAACTTTCTTTTTCAGATCTTGATAGTCCTTCAGTACTCATGACAGATATCCTCAGCCCAGTCACTATCAAACACTCGTTTGTTTTGTATGTGCATAAAATGATGGCTAGCAAGGTTTGGGGTTATGGAATGAATGTTACATGTTGCATTGCTGTAGTCTGCTGCTAATATTAGAACAGAATGAACAGCTCGCTTCCTGGCAGCATCAGCAAGCTTTACTTGCAATTTTTTTCAGTGGTATCAGACATGTGGAATAAATTATCATAAATTGCTTGTGATTAAATGTAAAGTACCAGAAGGATTTGCAAGAGTTAATCCCTTTATTTCTGGGGTCTGTGAAGAGTAAATTAAGCTGAAGAGTGATTCATAACTGGTTTTCATTAAAAGTAATGCTCTTATATAATAGTACTGCTTTGTTTAATTATGGAACATAATTTTAGAAATTGTAAGGTTTAGGAATAAGGCAGATAGCAATGTGTACTGCCCTATAACCGCTGTTATTCTGCATAAACCACAAGCAGCAAAAGTGGTATTGGAAACATCAAGACTTGCTCCAACATTTCATAATAAACTAAATCTTACTTTGTACTAACATATTACATGGCTAAGGCCAAAGAAGACTTTCCTCCTAAATTCTGCTGAAAGATAATCTTCTATTTCCATGTATTTTGATTTCAGTAAAGTTTTGGAAGGCAGTTTTGCTTTCCATTTAACTAAAATAGATTAATTCTGACATCTGAAAGGATTTCCTGAGTGAGGAAACGTTAAGTGAATCTATGTTAAAAAAAGCCCAACCAACAACACCTCAATGAAGTGATTTTGTTAGCATGCAAAAGAAATTACTCTCTTTTCTGAGAAGCTGTGCTACTTAATACATTAAAAACGCACATTTGTTTGGAAATTAGTCCTCCTGCAATGTTATAGACTCCATATTAACATGACTTTATCTGAAAATGGCTCACTTGAGTTAATGTGGGCTGTGTGCCTGGTGTATGGTATAGAGTGAGACAAACATGAGAGAGACCAACGGAACCAGTACAGTGTGGAGGTTGTGCTATGGTGTTCTTGGGTGTGCACTGATTCACTCAAATGTCAGGAAAAAAATCTATTTCTTGGGTTTAAATTATAATTTCAGCTATTATTCAGTCCAAAGATCATTAAATCACAATAGTTTCTCTGTGGCCATGTCTGTGTATTTTAGTTATTGCCTCTTTTGAGAAGAGAGAGATGAATGGAGTGAGAAAACCAGAGACTAGCTGTTGAATGATGTATTACTCTAAGCTGACCCTGTTTTACTAAATAGGGATACTTTTTTGTTCTTAACATTGAGAATTGAAACCCTGAAGTCATCCTTTCACAACTTATTTTAAGTGAATTTGCTTCATTGTTACAACTTACAATGTTGAAATGTGAATTAAAGATGAGCAAAAAGAGAAAGCAAGCAAAGTAGATGCACTTAGTCTTTCCTGTCTGTCTTTCCGTCTCTCCATCCGTCTTTCTGTCCGTCCGTCTTTCTGTCATTTCTTTGTTCTTCTTCTTTTAGGTGCAAAGAAGCAGTTCCATCCTGATGTTTGCAATGTAAATACAACCATGTCTTGACATCTGCACAAGAGGTGCTATCAAGATTGTTTTCTCCTCCTTCAGTGGCAGAGAAGGGAGTTCTGAATTCGAATTGCTGGTATGTTCTCTGGGTCCCCGCAGCACTCTGATCCTGTCGGCTAAGCACCTTCTTTCCCCATGGTCCCTGTAGAGACTCTGGGTTAAGTGGATTATCTACGTTGCTGTAAAACTTTAGAGGTAAACCTCTATGTCTGCGGTTCCATGAGGCAAGGTGAGCTGATCTAGTAGTTTAGCAATGCTTAAATGATAATCTTGTTCCTTTGCTCCCAGCTAACTACACCCAGCACTTACTCTGCATCTGGTCTAGCTCTCGACAGACTCCTCTGTAAGTTGCTTCAACCTGTTCATCCAGCATGAAAAAGGCAGAACTTTATTTAGTTACCAAAGCAAATTATTTCATGCAAATACTTATAGCCATGGCTGATGCAAGTAGGACCAGGGCAGAGAGAGGAGGAACGGCATAAGAGAGGATGGAAACAGAAGCTTTTCCAGTCCTTTTTCTTTTGATTGGATTCTTGTGAAACTGCACCATGAGATGCATCTTTTTTTTTTTTGGGTTTATTGCCTTTTTTTTTTCTTCTTCTTTTTTTTCTTTTTTTTTTTTTTTTTTTTTTAATTGAGAAAGAACATAGAAGGGTATTCAGAAAACTGGTAAATACTCTGTTGTTAAAGGGAAAGCAAAAGGTGGTGGAAGAGTATGGGAGATACTTTAGGTTAGTGTGCATGCCCTGCTTATAGTAAACATTCTTTTTAAATAGGTGCCAGGATAATTATGCAAGGTCTTTTCTTCAACTCAGTGTCATTTCTCTGTGTGTCACTGATTTCTGTATTGAAGGATAAGAAGGCTGGCATAGAAAAAGGGGAGAATCTGCCTCCACATTCTTCTTGACAAGGGAGAGTCACGGGTTTGCAAGGAATTCTGAATTAGGGATTGATTGGTCTGATTTCCCTGTGTATATTTTCTTTTTCCATCTGGAAATTTGTTTGCTGGAGGAACTCGAGCCTTTTCTACATTTGTCCAGGATTTATGGATGTTCAGTAGATTAGGCAGAGACACTGTGCGGCTTGGAGATTCCAGATGCATTCACATTACACGTTCAGAACAAACTCAGAGCACATTTGCAGTAAGTGAGATGGTTTTTGGGCAGCGTCACAGAAGCCTGCTGTGTAGCTAATATGAGCATTCTCGATAATTCCAACATGATCCAGAAGCACCAGACTTAAGTGTTTTATAATAAGCATGTAGTTTTCACTGTGCTTGAAATGTTGCGAAATATGACAGGCAAACCCTGCTGTAGAGAACTGTGGGAATGGGAAAGAGTGGAAACAAACCGCGTAGTATCAGTATGTGCAGTGAGCCTGGCCAAAATACAAAACATGCCACTTCTTGTAAACTTGCAAGGGGTATGTTGAAAGCTGTGAACATCAGTTCAAGAGAAAGCAACTTTTCCTCGAACGTAGGCTTTTTTTCCTGCTTTTGCACAGATTTTGGCCAGGTGGCTGTCCCTCCTTTTAGCAGGTGCATCGCACTCTCAAGCACTGGTACGCAATTCAGCATGTCTAAACCCTGGGGAATAATATTGCTTCAAGTTTTTGCTGCATAGTTTCTGTTTCATGGCACTTCACACATCCTTCCCCCCAGGACCCACCCTGCCTTACTGTTGAAGGTGGTATATAATCAGTAGCAGTCTCCTTCAGTCAGATGGGTGTGCTAATAAGCTAAAGACAACAGGCAAAGGAAATACTATTCAAAGGCCTTGAGGTCCCTAGGGCTATGACTCAGATTTGAGACAGGGTGCAAGGAATTGCTTTATTTGGTATCTGTTGCCTTCTTAAGTGCAGTGTCATTGTTAAAAGTGAAAGACTGACGTACTCAATTCTTTTCTCCTTGTTTTTAAGGGTGAGGTATGTGGATCATACTCCTGTTAAACAAACAGAGTCATACAAGGTTTTCCATGTTCTAGATGTAATTTGGCAATGGCTGAGGAATCCAGAGTTCAGACTGCTGTTGCAGTCATAATTAACACCAGTGTCACTATGTTTAATGCAGCTGCACAGTTCCATGTGGGCCATCCAGTGCCTACCCAGTTCTGTGTTATGGATTCAGAATATTAATATAAGTGTTCTGATTTAGCATGAGACTATATAAATCTGAAAAATCTTGAAGCATGTGACATTTTCAAGGTAGCGAAATAGAAGTGGATGCCCTAACTACAACTGTAGGAGAAATTACCAGTGTAATGTGGCCTGAAAAGAATAATCATAGTAAAATGATAATTATAATCCTCTGACCTGGCACTGATTTGCCAGAAGTATTATGGCTGTTGTTTCTGAATTCTTGGCAGAGAATTCCGTGCATCCTAAACCCATTCCTTCAGTCAGATACCATATGCTTTAGTTTTAAGTTATTTAAAAGACTTCTTTATTTGATTCAGTCTTGGGTTAATTTTATAATAAAGGAGAAAAGAGCTCATTAACAAACACAGCAATGTTCTTTTACTCTGTGGTTTTCCAGCTAGTGGCTCTTATGAGAGAGAGGTAAATCACTGACATGAATGCACTAATACCCACTGTAGAGCTTGTAACCCACAGCGCGTTTTTGACGTAAATAAATTTTAGATTTCTTCTGACTGCAGTCAGGACTGGGGTTTGCTAGTATCAGCATACCACATGTGTTGCTGTACTGCTATTAACTGTGAGCAGGAGTTTACTGAACAAACTTGAGGCAGGGACCATGCACTGAGTTTCTTGTAGTGCTTGCATGCGCTAATGATCAAAATGGAATACCAGCAACTCTGCATTTAAAACAAGTCTGACAGGAAGGATTAAGTGGGGCAAGCACTGAATTGCACTTGACCTTGAATGTTTCTGAAATATACAAGTAGGAGAAGGTAAATATTGAACATGAGGGACATCCTGATGCTTTTATCTGAGCCCGCTATATAGCAGGAAGGGGGGGAAGTTACTTTTACTTTTTGTGAATGCCTTAGGATCTGAGCATGCTCTGTCGAGCAGGATACAGAGCAGACTGCAGCTCTGTTCTGTGTCTGTTAAGGAAATGAGCCCCACCTCAGCTAAAATGGGCAAAACATCCTTGGTAAACAGAGCATTGGGCAGAACTTACACAATTAGCAATTACTCCATGAAACTCAGGCTGGCCTCTGACCAACTTTAACTGAACTTTTATCCTTCCACAACATTTTGTTTAGAAACTATTTTTATTTTTAAACAATAATATGCACTAGCAACACCCATCCTGGAAGACATCAACTGTTCTGACAGCCATCCCAAACTCCTGCTTAAATTGGGAACAGCAGATGCCATCTCTTCAAATAGAAACGATGAAAAGTCAGTGACTAGTACTTAATGTCCTATACATCTTCATTACTGAAATGGAAACAAATTACTCCTACAATGCTGTATTGTTAAACTCAGTCCTGCACAAAGGGTTCCTTACAGTCATAATGACAAAGCATTCTTCATGATGGAAAATGAGTACGCTGGAAAACTGTCAGTCAGGGAACAGGCTGAAGCCCCTAAAACTGTCTGTCCTCAGACTGGATTCAAACTGTGTGCCACAGACAAAAAGTATTTTGCTGATCCCAGTTTATGTGAGCAAGATTGTGTCTTAGCTTTTTTCAACAATCAATCCCATTTCATGATTGGACCAAAAAACAATTTGAAACTTTAGTCCTATACTACTTCTAGTAATGGCTTAGAGCAGCTCCTAAGGGTGGTCAGTGAGTGTCAGAAAAATAACTGCTTGCCCTGTGACAGTTCTGGAGATCAGAGTAGCTGCATACTTGCCCACAGTTACTCGAAACAATATGAACCACTGATGGTTCCCCAAATCAGGTACCTCCTACCTTTCCTACCAGCATACTCAGCTCTTCACAATCCACAGGCTTCCCAGCACTATTAACTTGCTGGTTACACTGTAAGTCAAAAGTACATAGGAAGTGATGTAGAGAAAACATGAGGATAGCATTTACTTTTGTTTCATAATCCAATTACTTTGGATACACTGAATCAATGGGACTATTCCAGCTCTGAGAATAAGGCCTGCTCATGTGAATACGTGCTTGGAATCTCAAGCTCTGCCAATTCACACTGGCATGACTAAAGAGATTCCAGCTTTCTGCCTATTCTCCTGCTAGACGCTATCAGGCCAGTGGGAGGGGTGGTGAGCTAGACAGTGTTCCTGTCCTAAGCAGCAGCAGTCTGGAGTAGCACTGCCACCTGCCATACAGTTCAGTTTTCACTTTCCTGTGAGCGGCTGTTGCTGAGGGCTCTGATTCACAGTCCTTGGTGGATTTTGAGTTCAACAGCTGAAAAGGTCACTATCCCATTATCACTTGTAACTCCAAAAACATTTGTAATCAGGGCCTCCAGTCTAACACAGGGGTTAAACTCTGTTCTTCAAAGCTGTGAGCAGTAGGGATCTGTCAAAATCATTGTTTATATCCAAGGTCAGCAAAGTCCACTAGCCAATTTGTATTTATATTGTATTTATATTTATACACACGTGCTTTTAAACACACTTTTGCCAGATAACTATGATTTCCCGGTGGATGTTTGATTCCTATATGGTCCTAAAATCAAGCTGGCTTTGTCAGCAGTTTGTCAATTCATATACTGACAGTTTTTCACACCAAGAGAAGTAGTAGCAGAGCAGCATTGTAAGAAAAGTGATTTACTGCACAGGTTATAAAGGAAATTGCTCTGAAGAATAATTATATTTGTTATTTAAATGAGATCATCTGCTTGTTTTTTAATCAATAATGGAATAATAGAATTTTAAATGGATGCAGTTTTCTCTGTTGCTGTGAGAAGTGATCTTGTTTTTTTTGTGGGAATGTATCAAAAAAAACCAAAAACAAAACAAAACAAAACAAAAAAAAAACCAAAAAACTATTGGTCTGATTTAGAAAAATAATTTAAGAGCTATTTTGGGAGTATAGTCTCCAAATTCCTACCCTTTGGGTGTAAAGCAGGCAAATGTCTGGATTTGCTGAATAAAAAATGATGCCAGTAGATAACTGTTTGGAATTATTTTGACTGCAGCCAGCAAATATATCTCATCACTATGGTTGCAAAAACAAACACTCACCAAAGAACTGTATCTAGCCCAGAAAATCATTAAGGGAAATGGAACAATTTTCAGCCTCTTAAATTCTTCACTTTCCCTCACACAAATCAGTAGTTAGAGGGGTGCACTCTGACCTTGATGTGGATATTCTGTTTGAGTTCTTGCCATTCTGACAGTAGCAAATAGGGCAAACATTACTTAAAAATATAATGGAACTTGAGATGTATCTTCCTCTTCAGAACCATTCCAGCCCACATTTTTGATGATGGATGAGTTTAGTGTCACATCTCTAAATATGAAGTCAAGAGGATAGTTTTGCTTTTGTGTCCAAATTGAAAATAATTTGGGTTTTACCTCTGGTTTGGATGTAGTTAAAAAGAACTTCCCATAAGTGCCTTACTTTTAAGGGTTCTGCCAGTTCTTGTTTCATGGGATCAATCCATAGTTAAGCAAGTAATGCAGTTCTATACTACTAAGAAAATAATTTCCTATAAAATATATTAATGTGTTTCTAACTCCATATATTGTTAATTAAAAATAGCAAGAAAAGGAAGTATTATATATGCAGAGTTAGCTATCCATAAAAGGAATATAAAAGTCAGCAGAGATTTTAGTAAAAGGGACACAGCTCACACTGGAATGCCTGCTGTCCTTCCTTGTCGATGTGTGGTGCAGCTGCTGAGCTATCAGCTTTTAGAGACAGACTGAACATAAAATTGATGCTTCTTTTTCTGAGCACAGTTGGTTGTAAATAGCCATTCAGCATCATCTCTTCCAGGACCTGAGGTGACCCTTCTTAGCAGGGCAATCTTGGGAATAGAAGCCACGGGAATATATAATGCAGTTGTCCCAAAATAAGGCACCAGTTTTCACAAATCCAAGCTCTAACATGAAGATGACACTCCTCCTTTCCCGACAGAAAACAAGATACAAACCAAAGACATCCCAAAAAACAGCTCTGTGGATAAGAACTTCAATCCCCCAGTCTCTATAGTTTTCTGCTCAAGGCTGAGCTCAGTGAATCATTCACTTTGCCATGAGTGATTCTATGAACAAGCTATACCAGCATTTTTAATGCCCTTCCTCCTCATCCTCTCCTTCTGGAAAGATGCAGTTTCTCTTAATAGCTCTGAAAGATGGTGCACATCCATGGGACATGCATCCCATTCTCTGCTAAGATGATGCAATGTTGAAATAATAAGTGTAAAACATCAAAATGCTGCATAAATTCTTCCTTCAGAAAAATGGGAGTGTTCCTTCCTCACACCCCATCATTTATTTGGAGAAACTGAATCATGAAGGCTGAAAGATATGTGAATCCATATCAGCAGAAAAGCTGACTGTAATAAATTCCTGATAATTATAATAAATTTCTGCTCATTATTACAGACTATCCCATCCAGTGAAAAACACTATCTTACTTAAAAGAGCTTACACTGAAACCAAATAATAAATGCACACTTACAAAAGCACAGTAGAAGCAATATAAGGAGGCACTTCCAAAATCATTTTGTCATCAGCATATTTAAAATTAAAAGTAGAATTCCATATTTAAATTGCAGTTGATGGGTGGCCACAAACTTTACAACAAACATTCCGTAATTGGGAAAGGAGTAAGGATGTGGTTCTATCTTACCTCTTCTAATGTATTTTGTACCAGAAAATGGGTTGAAATATACTGAAATTAATAGTTTTCAAATAGCTTCTGTACTTTGTCTATATGTTTTAGAGAAGTAAATCATATAAATGCATTCCCCCCCAGTTAGCAGTAACAGTGACATCATATAAAGGGAATGTACATGAGGCCAGAAGTATCCTGCTGGTTTGTATTAGCTTCCCTGGTCAGCACATCCTGTGTAGCACTAGTTAAGCTTTACCAGTTGGAAAATAGACAGTCTGTTTGAATGAGTTCACTGAGGAGGGAAGCTTCTCTGCACCCAGGAAAGAGAGAACAAAGCTGTTAGGAACATTTTAAATGTGGAGGTCTTAGTCATTCCTCTTCAAACACAAATTGCTTAGCGCTCTTTTGGTACAACTATAACACCTCCTCCTCCTCAAAATTAGTAACACAGTAAAGCGCAGAATAAGAGATAAAAGAGATGAAAGTTATTATATATAGTCTTTCTAAATGACTCCCTTCATCCAGACAAGTGTTGACATACTCCCCAAAACAGATGGAGGAACTATGGAAAGTGAGTGCTTAGGAAAGGAGGGGAATATAAATGCTATTGTGTGTTTAGAACAAATGTGAGCCATGTTCAGGCCTGATAACGGACTTCTCACAGGATATGTTTTGGTGGGACTTTGCTGGGGGTTCTCTGCAGCTGCTGTTACACTAACTTTAGCAATAACAACGCCTATTTCTTGTTATGAGTTGAAAAAAAGTTCATTTTCTGAGGATGGATATGAAAACCTCTATGCTGAGAAGGGAGCGTGGGGTGGCATTTCCTCCCTGCATACAAATTCAGCTTCTGATATTGCTAGTAACAGCTGTGTATGTTTTAGCTCCTATAGGTTAAGTGAAAGGCAACTTCAATAAGTTTTCCTTTTCCTTCCTCAAGTCCAGAAGCTATACAATCCCTTCTGAACTATATGTATGCTACAATAATAGCTAATTTAATGCTTATTTTCATTTCATGAGGTACTGTTTGACTTAATTCTGGATACAGCCAAAAGTCCCCTATAGAATCCCTTCCTGAATCCTTTGAAAGATTAACTTTTCAAAAATAGATTATTATCCTAAATTTCTAATTCTTTTGGCAAAAGTTTGAGCAACACCATGTGTGTCTCTGGCTGATGGAGTTTAATTCAGCAGTTTAATGGTAACTCATTTAGTGTATGTGTTACTTATATCTCTACAGTAACAATTAAAATTGAGTTGATGTTAAGCTGCTGGTGATAATAAAGGTAGTGGTATCGTGGTAGTTAATGAGTTCTTTGTAAATTGAGGTCCTAAGGAAGATCAGAGAACAGAAAAAAGAACCTACCTTGTGTTTACCTGTGTGTTTACCAAACTACCTTGTGTTTACCTGTGTGTTTACCAAAAGTTTTCAAACTGCTACTGGGAGGTATATTGAGTAGATGGGTTGGTAGAGATACATTGACAGCTGGTTTTGTCTGGCATATGAGTGTTTAGCATGGCTGCTTGCAGATTAGCAACTAAATGACAGTTTTTTTGAGGGAATCACCTTGTTTAAGAAAAAGTGGCTCTTCTCTGTTCCCATAGCAAGGTCAGTGAATGAGGCAGAGCAGCTATTTTCACTTCCTCCCACTCATCTATTTGACACAGTCCAAAAATCCCATTCGCCTTCTTCCAGAGTTGGATTTAGATAGGAGAGAAAATTATCTTTGCAGTTATGGTGGCGTGGTTTTGTCCTTTCTTGTGACAGAAGCAGAAGATGGAGCAAAACCAGACATTGCTGGTGTTCACTATTCAGACTGTTGTTAATGTTTTGTCGTTCTTCAGAGAATTTTTTGTTTTGTTTTTGATCAACTGACAAACATTAGCTGAGCTCTGTCTGCCTTTATTTGAAATAATGTCTTTCAGTAGTTCCAAGATGAGCTAGTACTTGATTTTAAGTATATTGGGATTCAGTTCTGTGAAATTCTTGGGGTTTGTCCAAAAGTTAGACTGCAGATATAGCTGTATAACATCCACAAGCCAATTTGCTTTTTTCCAAGTTGTAGTGAGCCATAAAATAAATGTATTTTATGCACTAGTAATAGACATTGTCTGGGAATCTTCAACAGTCGTGTCAGATACACATGATTAATGAAATGCCATCTACTAGAATACCCAGTGTCAAATACAGACTTGGTGTAAGTAGGTTAAATAAATTTGCCCCGAGCATGATATTGTCATTGGTATACTTTTCTCCTGATGCTAAGTGTGATTGTAGCTTAGAATGGCCTGAGACTGCTGCTGAAGCCAAAGTACTCCTCTTGTATTTTTGTCAAGTATTCCAACCTGACTGCCCTTGACAGGGCAGGTAACATTTTGCAACATGTTTTTTCTGGATGGAATCAAATCTGTAAGATGTTGGGCAACCTCACTTAAATTCAGACATACATTTCTGACCATAGTAAAATGATAATAGTCAAATGATAATCTGACTTTGTTACCTTTAATTAAGAAATATGAATGTATGTAGAATGTAATATTTTGTTCTTGCTCCACAGCAAAGGCTGGTTTTCATTACTTTAAGTTATAAACATTCAAAATTCTATTAAAGTGCTCTTTCTAATACTGTGCTTTATGAATGCAAGATGTGCAGTCAACATCCTGAACAGTGCATTGGAAATGTAATTCCTACCAGCAGGATGCACTTTCTGAAAAGCTTGTTGAAAGCATCTGTATTTTGTGTTAAAAAAATGCATGTGAAGACTCCGAGATTGTCAACTTAATTTTTTAGCAATCATTTTTGTTGGCACGAGATTATACCAGCAGCTCTAATGCAGTTAATAGGTAACTCCTAATACGTGTGTGTGTTTATCCATCTGTGGTTAAATAAACACATAAATGAACATTCTGTTATACACATGGAAAGTTATTTTCTTGGTAAAGTTGTCAGACATCACAATTTAAAATGAAGTATTATTTGTGTATGCTTTTTTTTTTAAAGGAATTTTAAAAATTTTTAGGGTTTTTTTTTGAGAGGGAAGGAGATGATGTTGGATAACTGTAGAAAAAGGAATGTGTTTATATTTGAGATTAGAAATACTGTTATTCCAAGTCTGCTTTAATGCAGCATGTTTTCATTATGTTTCAGAGAGATGGAAAAAAAAAAAAACCCACCCCAGTGAAAATGCAGACAGAGTCACAGAGTCAAGAGTGAAATAAAAAATTAATCAAGGGAAGCCTGTGTGTAAAGAAGCAAAGTGGGAAAAGTAAAATTTTAATGCAGATAAGTATCTATGCCAGTCTACTTTTTAGACACTGCTTTTTATCAATAGAAGTTCAGTTAGAAAATCAGGGTTATGAAAACTAAGAAAAGGGAGACATTATTTGAAAGTAATATGAATTTAACTGATAGAAGAAACAGGTCCAAGTTTTGTGAACACTAAATATAGTTTGAGAGGTTTGAACTGCTCCTTTAACTTTTAGATATCCTGGTTTCTACTGTACACTTGTAAATCATGACAGTTCTCCAGTTATGAAATGTGTAACTTAAACTACAGTTACGATTTTTATTTTTGAGGCATTTTGCATATTCATATTCCTTCACATGTGATATGATTGACTAAAATTTTACCACTTCATGATGTGTCTCCAGAAATGTTATGGCATCTCTTGACCTATTATGCAACAGTCCAGTAGTGTTAGCATATTTAGCTAAGACATATATGAGGTATTTCAGCATCTGCCTTTAGAACAGGCAAGTAGCTGTAAATGAAATATGATGTTTGGCATGTGTTTTAGACTTCCACAGTTCTTCATCAGAATTAATCAATCTGCTTATATGACATGCTTAGTTACAACGTTTTTATTTTTTATAGGTGTGGTAGGTGTGAAGGTATTAGGTACTAGCCTATGAATCCAGACCAGTCATTGGAATACGACATGGAACCTGGATGGCATGGTAAAGGCATTATACAAATGTATTGGGTATTTTTGTGTGTGTGTATTGATTTTTGTTCAGTGGGTGGCCATTAGAATTTAAATTTGGAAAATAATACTGTGGATCTGGACAAATTATCTCCCAAGTGAGCAGTGCAGTTGTTAGGACAGTGGCCTGCCTCCAGCCTGAATCTGGATGGGTGCCAGGAGTCAGCAAACCAGGGGCTCAAAAGAATCAAAGGGTAATTTTCATTTGAAAGGCAAATTGTAAAATGATTAGCACCTTCCTTTCATAGATGGCACTGGAGACTTGTCCCATTGAAGCCCTGCAGAAGACTGGTATGCTGGAAAACTGTACAGCTCCTGGAGAAGGTAAGGAGAACCAGCTTCTCACCATAGTCCAACACCTTGGAGGAGTTTGCAAGAGTCTGCCACAGCCAGAGCTTGTACTCTCGGCCTGAGATAAATCATGAAAGTTTGCTCCTGAACAGTCATTTTGCTGAGCGTCTCTAAATCAGTTTTTGCAGCCATGCCAGTTACCAAGTTGACAGTCAGTCAGCTTAATTTAAAACAGAGAGTGAGAACTTTGCTGTCCTCAATGCTGTGAGGCCATTCTGGAAGAGATGGTGTCTGCTCCACCCTCCCTCCCCAGTATACTGCAGCTCCCCACAGACCCCTAACTGATGGCTGAATGCCACAAGTTACACTCCTGAATGTGTCATTACTGCTGTTTTAACGCAGTGACTGATTTATTATGCAAGCCTGTGGTTGCACTGTAATCAAAAATCCTTATGGCTTGAGGGAGACAGGATAGGGTAACCAGCATTAGTGTACGGTGGATTTGAACGCTTAGGTTTTGAGTTGTCACCAAAAGTATTTGACTTCCTTTTAAATATACTACATAGTAGATTGCCTTCTTATTCTAAGCAAAAAAAAAAAAAAAAAAAACCCAAACCCTGATATTGAGTTAAAAGACCTTGTTGTATATTAAAGAAACTCAAAAGACTTAAAAGAGGGGAGCAATAGGGCAGTCATATAGAATGTGATATCTGAAACAAGAGCCAAGTTAAAAAATGATTAGCTGTTTACTGGCCAAAGTAAATAAGTCCCTGTTAGACCTAACCTGACTACTCCTCTCCTAAGGCTCGTATACCAACACGTGGGAGCTCTGATCTGGAAATTTATATTTAATTCTGTTTTGTTTTACTTGGCAGTTGTATTCCTCCAACCTTATTGATTTCAGCATCCGATATTTTAATGCTGCATCTCAAGAAAAGATACCTAAGAGCACAGTGAACCAGTTCTGCAAAATAATAGAAATATCATTTCCACTTAGTGACATGTGGCATTATTCCCAGTCACTGGCCCAGGAAAAAAAAGGTTCATTGACCCATGAAGATCTAATTTCGTGTTTCCACAATAGATACTTGAAAAACGTACCAAATATCAGTCATTAACTGTTACAAATATGATCTTAATTCTTTATTTGGAATCGATTCATTAATGAACTTGTGGTAATACAGCATTTTTGTGCTTACACTTTTTTGGGGTAAAGTGACACATGATTTGGTTTTCTTAGAAAAATAAGAATGGCCTTAAAGCTCACAGGTCCCTCTACTCTAACATTCTGTCTCCAAAAGTGGAGCATTACAGACAAATCTGTTATGCTTCCTGGATGTGCAAAACAGCAATATCAAAACCTGGCATAAAATCATTTTGCCATCCAAAGTAGTGGGTCAATATTAGATGCATATAGTACTGAGGAAAAAAGACTGACCTTACCAAGAGGGCAGGGGAGCTGACAGAAATAAGGAGAAACATATTTTCAACAATAGGCAGAACTTCCAGCAGCACAGGATCCCCAGTTTGTGCCTTATCAGGAAGCAGGATGGCAACGAGGGCAGAAACAGCAAGATCATGGCCAGTAGGGTAGGCAATAAATTGGATGAAGGGTTAAAGTGGCTGAAAAAAATTCAACAGTGTTGACAGTATTACTACTTTAGGAGATATATCACAAACATTATTGTGTCCAGTGTCGGCAACACAGACATGTTGAAAAAAAATATCAGGGAAGAATAAGAACAGAAAGAGAAAATATATGATATTTCTGCCATGTACTTTTCTGCATTTCAGCCATTATTAGTTCAGGGGATTTTCTGAACCTGTGGTCATTTGTCTGCAGAGGAATCCTAAAGGATTTATTGTCCAGGTATGTGTTCATGCTTGTCACAGACTCACATAAATTTCTTATATCCATGATATCCTTTAAAATAAAAGATATCCTAAAATGATATCCATCCCTGCTGCATGCAGAAAATCTACACTTTTGAACCTGGCTCTTTGTGCATTCATTTGTTTCTGCCTGGTTCTTGTATTGAGACAGTAAACAGACATTTGTTACCTAACTCCTTTATATCGCTAATAATTTTGCAACCTTCTCCTCTTGAACCATTCAGAAGTTTCCCAGCCTATCTAGTAATTTTCTGTATGAAAGCTCTTAAAAATCTTTAATCATCCTAGTTACCTTTCTCAGAATATTTCCCAGTTCTAACATATATTTCTTAAGATGAGGGGACCAGAACTGCACACAGATGCATGAGTCATGTATTTATATGACAGCAAAAAGATCTTTCTTGCTTTGTTCTCCATTTATTCCCGATTCCTCTCTCTTAGGCTTTTCTATGCAATTTTTTTTTTCTAAGAGATATGTTATTTGAGTGTTTTGCAAAGAAAAAAGTGAGAAAACTGCTAAGTATTTTGGGCCTACTTTGAAAAGCTTGGAGCATGATAGGATTTATATACCCTATTATTTATGTATTTTTCAGAAAGGACATACCTTTTTTTTCTGGAGTATATAATTTCCTTGGAATTGTGGGCCTAATTTTCCAACAGTCATCTGTACTTGAACGTGTGTATTTCCAAGGTCTGTTAATTGATGCACGCAAATCTTTTAACAAAATGCTCTTCACATTCAGCTGAATTGCTTTCTTCCATAAAGAAATGTCATATACATTTTAAATCTCTAGCATTAAATAGATATGTAGTGTAGACTGTAGGCATTATGCTTGGGAAATCTGTATAATTCATTTTGGCTACCATGTGACTCATGTAGCTCTTTTAACTCTCTCATGTAATGGCCCAAAACAATTACATTCCTCGGGATGTTTGGAGTAGGAAAACACTATATTATTCTAATCAGTTCTATAGGTTTTCTTCCATAATGTCTTTGCTGCTACTGAGCCCTCTTGGTGAAATCATGTCTATTACCACTTCCCGTGTCTTTTCATGTTGTTTTTCCTTGTCCCTGTTTCTCTCAGACGAACCTAATTTTTATCATGTTATTTGCTTAAATTAGATTGTCTTCACCACAGTCATTTCTTCAGAGCATAAACATTCAAGCTAGGTTTACCAAATTAGCTTATTTAAAGTAATAGTTTAGAGGTAGAGTAAGGAGTTTGTCAGGCAAATTTACTGAATTTCCACAGCAAATCACAGCTTTGACTAGACCTAGACCAACCCTTAGCAAGCCAATTTAGGACTGGTTTGGGGTATGTCTACATTATGCTCTGAATGTATACTTGGATAAATTTTTTGTAGCTCTGTGGAAGTTTGGCCTCTGTTTTATAGAGTTCACATTTTTTCAGTTGTGAAAACAGAAGAAAATGATCTAGTATTTACCTTGCTCCTTGACATGCCAAACATCTCAAATTTAAATAATTTCTGTATTGTAGTGATTCAGTCAGAGAAACTCAATGTACTTTACTCACATGAACATTTTAACCATCATAATACTTTTGTGAACATGTTAAGTGTTATTAACTCCATTTTACAGCTGAAAAACACAGAGATAAAAGAGAACAGAAACAACACTTTCAAAAAATGACCTTTAAAAAACGTAAGTGCAACAATTTAGGAACTCCTTTTTGAATTCGAATGTTAGTTATTTTGCCAGTGTCACCTAGGAAATTTAGCAATTTTTGCAATGCATCTTCTCAGTCTTGCTTTTCAGTTTTATTTACACCATAAATATATTGTTTCGAACTGAAATAAATGTATACTGTACTTTGCTAATAGTCAGATCTACCAGGAATAAATAATACAATACTGACTTCATCGTACTAGTAAGTGCTCTGCTCCAGCAGTTTATTTAATAGTGATGTTATTTATAGAAAGCTCTTCCATGTGATGTTGTTGCCAGTAACACAGATGTCCCTTGAATGCACTCTTTTTTTTTTAAATAAAGGTGAAAGGCTAAGGAAAATGTAAAAGAACCCACCTTTAATATTTGAATTCAACAATAACAAGCAGGGTGTGGCCACTCTGAAACCATGGCTTGTCGGATGCTTGGGAGGAGGGAAGGGTGGGAAAGCTCACTGCTTACCAGTTCCACAGTCTTCTTAGTAAAAACACATCTGACACCATTGATTGTGGCCTGAAAGATACAGTGAGAATGGGTGGAGCCTTCAGTTATTGCAATAAATAAAGTGCCTTGCTTGTACTTGGAATGTAGCCATGGAATAAGCAGTTTTATGGGCAGTAGTGTACTTAATGTTTGAGAAGCTGTGAATGAAACCTCAAGAATTGTCGCCTGCATGTTTGGGGGGGGAAGGACGAAAAGAAGTTTCTTCTTCATGCTCAATTTGCTGTACTTAAGTTGGACACTGTGATACTTTCAGTGTTTAAAATGAGACTTGCAGTTTATTATTTACAGAAAATGCTCTCTTCTATTTGACAGTGGTTTGATGGTAAATTAAGTTCACAGGAATGTGGGTAAGTCAGAGACAGAAAAATGCACATTTTACACATGAATAATCCTCCATAGAATAACATGAAGGTTTTTTTGCTTGGTTTTTTTTTGTTGGTGTGTTATGTTGTTGTTAGCGGGGTGGGGGGGGTTGTTTGCTTTGGTGATGATGTTGGTGGTTTTTTATAGGTACCAATCAGAAGTTTCTGTGAACTGAAACTTTAAGGCTTAAATAATATGTATTTACCTGAAATTAACTTAGTAGAAGCTAGAGGCATCCTAGCCCTGGAAAAACAAATCACATAGACTTCCACCCAGAACAGACTTCCAGTGAGCCACAGTTGCCCAGAACTTGCTCTCCAACATATGAGGTCACCTGGAACCAGGCACTTGATTTTTTTTCATTTTCCTTTTATTGGGGCTTATTCATTTAGTTCTGATTCAAGAAAAGTTAGGACCTAATAAAAGCATTAGTGCTGTATAAAATCACAGCCAATGTGCCTTGTTATTCCAGAAGATACTACCAAATAACTTCCACTGTCTTATCTAGCTATAAAGAATTTTATTCCGAGAAAAGGGAGCATTTATCAGTGTGTAGTATGAGTGTCTGCCATAAAACAGACTGTTCACTCCTCCAAAAATTATACAAGTAGGTTGTAGTGAGCTTGGTATCTAGACAGATTTTGTCTGGGCTCATTCAGCACATGGAAAAAATATTTCATCTCATTTCTTCACAAGCTGACACCACAAAGCCATTTCATTTATTTTTCCTGACATGTTGTTTTGTCATTCAATAGTGCATGTAGTCTCCTCTGACTTTGGATCAAGCTGGTAGGATTGAGCAAAACTCTTTCATTTTCAAAGTTACAAGGAAAAATGAGATCATAACAGAGAGAGTTAACTACCAAATAATGATTGGGCCCCCAGTAGAGCAACATCATGCAAACCTGAAGTAAATGACTTTGAGTCTTGCTAGCCAAGTACTGTGCAGCTATTTCTGTTGTTTTCTATACCTTGCACAGGTACTGAAAAAAAAATATAAAAAAGGCCTCCTACGATAAATTCTCACTTAGTCTTGGGCTGTCAACTTGAGAAAATTAGCAATGCTGCTAATGGCACAAATAACACCACTTCCCCATCTGTATCATTATATCTGTCTCCTAATCAAAGTAGGGAAAAATCAACCCCCCTTCCAAAGATAAGCAAAGAAACTTACAGGGAGACTAAATATTACGACTTCTTGTTCCCGCAGACAGTTAAATGACCCCAGAAACTTAATGTAAAGGGGAGAGGAGGTGGGCAATCTCTGATAACTGAAATCTAAACTATTGCCAGTGAAGCAGGAGTTAGGTGTGAGTCACAGCGTATCAGGGGCGCAACCATAGGCCTCAGAAGATCTGAGTTTAGTTTCCTGCTCTACCACAGGTTTCACTGTCTGAAGCTCGGCAAGTAATTTAATCACTTGTGGCCATCTTCTACACGGAGCTGATAATCTCTGACCTTTGGCCTCTGTTGTGTCTCCAGACTGAAGGCTCCTAAAAGGTGGTAGCCTATTGCTACCTAAGTGCCTAAGCCCTGTACGGTCTGATGAGACATGGGGGCCCTTGTACACTGTCATCTGGCAAACACCATAACACAGTTCATAATGTTTTACAATAGCCCTTTTCTTCAGCTCCCAAGGAGAAGACGTGACATATTGTGTTAAAGGAACAACTCTCATCTGGTAATATTAAAAATGTTCTGAACTGGTCTCTAGTCACCCCAGAAGTCAGATGAATTTTTAAACTCCCTTTCAGCAAGTTGGTGTGATTTTTAACATGAATTCAGGTCTGAGCATGGAAATGCTTCCTCTGAAGGGAGTTCCTTTGAACAGCTATGGTGTGAAATGAACTCAAAATGATCGTGGGTCTTTCAGGGTTTCAGGTTTTGTTCTAGTATTTGTCAATGTCTTTTGGCTTGCTAGAGCCTTTCTAGCCTGAATTCATAATTAAAGTGGGAAGGAAAAATTTGGCTGTTGCAAGTACATTAATGCAAGGTGATTTATTGCATGTACACTGCAAAATGACAGCAAGGACTCTCCAAACTGCCCAGGAACCGAGTGCTGTTTCTGTCAAATACTTATGGTATGACTGGCCACATGCTCAAACTGAGATCTTTGTTTAGTAAATATTGAATATTCCCTAGTCCTTTATATCCTGTCGTCATTTCCTTTGTACAGCTTGCAGCTGTAGTTTCAAGCCAATGTACAAAAGTCATTGGTTGGGCAGAGTTTCATAAGTGTATTTAACTATGTAACAGAAATCTTTTCTGATGGTTTTTCTTCTCATAGTTCTTTGAGTTCTGTAGCCTGCATCCAAACCAGCCACGCCAACATCTTCTGTGTATAAGTTGTAATTGGTAGATTTATTCGTTATCCATTTAACAAGTATTAATAAACTGTAATACACATAAAATTATAAATATAAATATATACCTATACATATAAATATATATAACAAGTAGGGAACATGATTGCCATGTAGTCAGTTTGTGGTTTTGGAAAACCACAGGCTCTAGGGTGGAGGTTACCATTGTATTACATTAGCTATTTTCTCACAGCTTAAGAAGCAGCAGCTCAAAACACTGTGGTCCAGACAGTAAAATACCCAACAGTAAAGCAGTTCCTCCGTGTGCACCCATGTGCCTCACCATGAGTCTGAAAAGAGATGGTTGGAAGGGGATGTCAGCTTGTTCATGAGTTTTCACAGGACCCTGTGTGCTGGGTAGGAATGGGAAAAGGAGGAAATTGTGTAGCAGTGAAGCCTGATGATAACGAACGTACACTGAGCTGTGTGAAATGAGCAGAGCATACAAAAACTGTTTGCCCTGGGCCTTCACAGGACTTGCTCCATGGTAATGACTATGTACATATTGGCTTTCAGTGGAAAGAGAGAAACCAGAAATATTTCAGGGTGTTGGAGTTGTGAGCAGAGCACATAGTTTTGGATTAATATTTTTCCTCCCAACTGATACTGAAAAGGATTTTTTTGTGTGTGAGAATTTTTTTCCTGGTATATTGTCCTCCTGTATGTTCCTGCTCTCTGGGTTGAATGTGCAAGTAATTAACATCAAGACAAAGTTAATTAATTGAATAGTAAACATCTGTGTTAGGGCTGCTGCCCTTTTTAAGCTCTGCCAGAGGGCTTAGGCTTTGTAGGGCTAGACAGGAGAGGAGTTAAGGTCTCTAAGTCAGGAAATGTATTGAAACTGTAAGCACCACTCAAGTATGCCACTGAACAACTCTTACAAGGTAGCATGATTCAGCTCAGTGGCTTCAAGGTGGAAGGCAAGCCATTATTTTCTCTTTTTTTCTACCATGTAGAATTTTTATGTTCTACAAAGCTACAGGGTGAAACCTGCAAATTTTGGAAAGATTTAAACTCAACACCTCATGGGACTTGTTCTATAAATGGTGCCAGAAAGGCCGCATAGAAAAAAACAACAAACCAAAACAAATCAAACAGCCAAAAACTTAGATGAGATATAATTCATACTCAGTTCTCTGCAGAAACTCCCAGCCTAAGCACAGCAATCCTGAACAGGTAGTGTTGAGCAGGCAGCATCCTGTTTTCCACCTTTACCAACTGCTGTGATTCTTCCAGATGTGGGGTTTTCTGGACTTAAGATGTGGAAGAAGCACAAGCTTTCACAAATATTGAGCTTCTGTATGAATTTGAAATTGTTCTTTTGAGAGAGTAGCAGAAGAAAGGTGATAAATAACATTTTCACACCAGGGGAAGCAATACATTTGCAGTATACAGCGTGTATCAAACCAGTGATTAGCTGTCGGTTTCAAATTAAACTCATTAGATTTTGTAAATGTAAAACCTCTCTTGAAAAATAACTTCAAAACTGAACCTTACTCCAGAGAAATGGCTGGACTTTGACCTCTAATAGATTTGAAATTTTTTCTTCTTTTAGTTTGATTATGGTGTCACCATTAAACACAATAATCTGTGTCTTCTGCCAAAATAATAAAATGTTATCTGTCTTCTGAGTGTAGTGGGGAGGATAGTCCTGTTTGTTTAAAAATGAAGTGAATTTAAAAGTAAAGATTATATAGAACATGTATTTGATGACTAAACAGTCTTAGAGGCCATGTTGAGAATTAGGAATTGTTTTACTGGTCTTTCATGCAAAATGGTTCTTGCCAATTCATTTACACCTCTAATTATCTGGCAAAAATAAAACTGCTTCATGAAGGCTCGGATCCTGGATCACAGCCTGCAGCTTCACAGCCATAGCTGCTCGTGGGAATTTTAGCACAATGTTCCCCCAGGTGCTACAATTGGGTCAGCAGCTCTCCTGGGAGCTCGAGCATGGCTGTGGCCCTGTGGGAGCTGGACAGCTTTAGCACTGCTCACAGCAGACGCCATCCAGGGTACAGGAAATGAATAGCTATTTATTTTCTCCAGGCAGATTATGAAGTAGGAGCAGATCTGTATAATGACTTTTCTGCTCCATAGTTCCCCAAGGCTGTTGCTCAGCTGGAAGCAAGGGTGGGTGAGTCAGCAGTCTGTCTCTGTCCTTAAGGTGTCAGCGTCCTGTACACTATTTGGGTGATAAAACTGTAAGATTTTTGCAATTCAGCTTCATGATATGTAGTGGCAAACATACATCACTGCCATTTCCAGAATAAAATATTGGTGGTGTAGCAATAAAGGTAGCTGTAACGGCACAGATCTCGAGGAGTAATTTTTCCTTTTTTAAGGAGAGATGTTATCCAACTCTCCCACCTGCTACGGCTGCATTAGCAGGGCCGTATTTAGTTTGCAAGGTTCAAGGCTTGCCTGAGGTTGAGCTCAGACCATGGTCAAGAAATGTAAACATGTAAAAGGCATGTGATATGAACACACTTGGGAAATGCCATATGGTGGTGTTCTTCCTCCCCATCCTTGCTAGTGAAAGCCCTTGGCTATTTTTTTTTCAGTGAATCCTCCTGGAAAGAACAGATAAGCACCCAGACAAAACTGCAGCTTATCAAGGATCAAGCTCAAATGAGAGTTTATCCCTCGTCTGAAAGCCCTAATCAGGCAAAGCTTACGTGGGACTGGTGTTTGCAGACTTATTGTTTCTGCCTGTCTTTTGTGAACCATGGAAAGAAACATCATCTCCATTCTCTCTGGGATGCATCCAGGTTGCTTTAACCTGTTTATAGTAGCTCTTGAGGTATATCTGTATTGCATAGTAGAGATACCTGTTCTGGCTACAAGCAGAACAGAGCCAGAAGCAATACAGCTGTGTCAGTGGTGTTTTGCATAAGACTAATTGTCATGTGCTGATATGTCTGTGTGTGGCCATGCTCTGGGCAGTACAGACCTACTGCCTTGTTCAGGCAAATGGGGGTAACTCTCAAACAGTTCTGCCTTGTGGATCACAAAGCTTTGCTGTTCTCGTGCATTCTTAGGATTTCTTCTAACTTCAGTTTCTGCAAATGCTTCAGCTAATTGTTGCCTTTCATTTCAACAGGAGACAAACTCACCAGAGAGTTTCCCACCAGAGAAATCAGCCCTCACTGTTCCTAGAGCTGCTGAACTATGGTCTTGTAGTGGAAGACTTGGGGATCTCCCAATAACTCAATTTCTGATAAAAGAGACTAACATCCTACAGTCAGGTATGGTGCAGTGCTCATGTTCTTGCTCTAGAGGTCCTATTCTGAAAGCCCAAAAAGCCCAGCATCACACAGGATTGCCCTGGAAGCCCTAGCATTTACTAGGAATGGCTGCTCTGTCCTTTTCTCCCCAGGAACCCTAGTAACCTAGAACCTTCTTCCTTCTGTCTGTCTTACTTCTGCTTTCCAGACAGCATCTACTCTCCAATAGCATGTTGTACGGGCTCTGAAAAGGACAAGAGATAAAATATAATAGAAGTACAAAATTCACAGGACTATTTTTGTACATCTTCCACTGAATTCAGCTAGACCTGTATTGCAGTGTCCAATTTACATAGCTGATTGGCATATTTAAGGAACTCGGTTCCACAAACAAGTCTCCTATGCACCGTGTGACTGGTTGGATGGTGCCCCACACATGTACATTTTCCTTTGAAGAATAGAGCACCCATCTGTAAATTCTAAAGTTTATATTTAGTTTGCTATTTTTGTTTTGGTTTCTCTTGCCTGAAAACTGCCCTGGTAAAAACACTGCTTGATCTTGTCTCCTCTCCTGCTTCTTCAGGTGTAGCAGACACACACAGGCCATTCACTGATCCTACAGTTTCCCAGTCCATTTGTGTTTTACATCTTGCCACCCTGGTGTATGTGGGTAAGTCGCAGGGGTGACCTATAACCACCTAAGTCAAGGTTAAAATTTCTGCTTGTAGTCAGTGTCTAATGTAAAGCTCACCCACCTTCATTTCCTTCATTCAGTCTGCATTTGGTCTCCCTCCCACCCTGCATTGCTCTGTTTCTTTAGCTGTGATCCAACAGCTGTGTGTGGGTGTTAGAAGCTGAATGATACGATAACATGGCTATACAGGTGGAGATGGGGGAAGGAATGAAGAGAGCAGAAACTTGTTAAATCGGCTTCTCCAAGTTCTTTTAAAGGATACACCTTCTTTCTCTCTATGCATGGCTCGCTCTCCCTCCTTCTCTGTCTTTGCCTACCTGAGCAGTCCCACCTGTCTGTTCTAGATCATGTTTCTTGTCATCACCTCTTCGCATCCTGTGCGCGCAGATGTATATGTACCATATCAACAGAGCAAAGTCTTCAGTCTGGTACATCTTTTCACCAAGACAGAGAAAAATGTGCTTGTGCTACTGGGGCATGCAGGACACAGAAAATGAGCAGCACATCAGGTTAAACCAATTACAGTTCTGAGTTGTAAGGACGATGTGTTAACAGGGCTTTTCAGGCAAGTGACTTAGCCTCTGACTGCTCGTGGGGATGCTGGGTGGTATAATGATAGAATTTTCACATGACCAGAATTTCATTACATCATTTGTTAGCATATAGAATATCACAAGGGAGTTGTACTTTATTTAACATAGTAACAATGAACAGCTGGCTGCCTTACAGTCCTCCGTGTCAGTGAGGATATAGTCAAAATATATTAGTCTAGCTTAAAACATTCAAATTACATTTTTGTAGGTTGGCCAGTGTGCACCGAGAATGAGCAAAACAAGGAAAAGACAATGCAATGGTGGAAATAAAATGTCAAACATAATGAGAGCCTGAGCACTATGCAAAGGAAATGTTGGCATGAAAGGTGTTAGGGGGATTTAACCTATTTAAGGGGCATAGATTATAAAGGTATCTAGTTTCCAAGACTGCTCTGTTGCATAACGGGACTTTAAGCCAAGAGTTATATATGATATGATGTTTATATCACTATTCTGATAAAATTATGACTTTACTTGCTTGAAAACTCCAGTGTTAAAAATGTCAGCTATTAGCTCCTTCTGTGCCTCTGCGAGTTTAGCAGGGACATTTGATCATTCCAAGCTACTGGCATTGCCTAGTCTGCTAGGGTTGTTCTGCACCACCTCTCCTTCCCTCCCCTCCAGCTATATCAGAGAGCATCATTGCTGCTGCCCCGAGGCCATTGGACTTCTCTGCCAATTTTGATATCTATAATACAGAGAAGTCTAGAACCACCTGCACACTAGCACTGTGTGATGTGTCACAGAAGCCGGTATGTGCAGTCACAGCCTCTGTAATGGCTAACAGACCATGCTACCTTAGCCTCCTCTATGTCATTCACTCTTGTGTGGCCTTCAGCAAGTTTCCTAATTTTTCTGAGTCTCAGCTCACCAACTAGAGAATTAGGTTTAAACATGATTTATTTGTGTTTTTTCACAGATGGACAGAGTTCTGTGATCCATTCCACAGCAAAGTATAAATACTCTGCACAAACTCCCATTCTCATGGGATTTTAGTGAAGTTCACTGAAGCCTATACACTATTAAACAAGTTAATAATAGGAAGAAGGGGACTTACATGTCATTTCTTGCCAGTCTGTGGTATTACCCACAGACCTTTTCAAAGTGTTTTGCAAATGTAGTTTTACAAGCTGAAAAGGACATTGTGTTCCCACAGCTGCTATAAAAGATCTTTCTGTGATATTAACACATGGGATTAACAGGAAGCTTTCTCTGATGATTGGCCTGATTTTTTTTTTTAAAGTATGCATGTTTATACCTTAGCATTTCTATTTCTCTAATAGCCAGTAGAATAACACTGTCGTTAGCTTTTCTTGCTATTAGGCACAACTCAGCATATTCAGCATTTCCAATCTTAAAATAGCTGATTTCTTTGGGCATTAATTGTTTGCATTGCTTTTCTCAGAACATCCTTCAGCTCACCTGTTATTCTGCTTTGGAGACAGATGGCCAGAATAAGTAAGGGCTTCCAGAACTGGCCTTACAAACCAGTTGGGGTTTTGTTACACAATTAAATGTAACTTAGTCATACTCAAATGGCCAGATGAAAGGGAATTCAAAATTGAGAAGAGGAAAAAAGACAAGCAAGATGGAACAATGGCCTTGGGGTATCACCTTCAAAGAAAGTTTTCAACATGATGTCCCAGTTTAAAGTTTAACAGTTAGAAGGACTGGCTTGGCAGTTGGACTCAATGGTCTTAAAGGTCTCTTCTGACCAAAACAATGCTATGAATGATATTTGACAGATTTCAGGTTTTTTTCTTCAGAAATACTTTTCTGATCTGTGAAAGACACTGAGGGGGAAACGCTCTCCTCAGCCCCCACTGAAGTGAAACAACATTCATTTTTACAGTTCCTCTGAAATAAATGTAAAGAGACTGACATTGTGTCACACCTTACAGTCACTGATGGGAAAAGTGAGGACTGAAGGTAGTAAGGGTGGGTGAAACCTGTCTTGTGCAGAGACTCTCCACTGCTTGGGACCATAACTGGCAAATATATTTCTGGAAATGGATTGGAAAACGTAAAATGCAAATGTCCTGCTGACCTTCAGCAAGGAAACCACATTCCTGCCTTTCAAGCAAGGCAAGTCGAAACACAGAGTTGCTATTCTTAAACACAGCTCCAAGTGGAGTGGTGTTAAAATGATTATTTAGCTAACACAAACACTGCTAGAATCCGTGTGAAGGAAGGTGCCTACTACCTGGGCATCCCCGCCGCGGAGTCAGGCAGCAGGAAATGCATGCGAAGCCTGTTAAAGGACAGAAGAAACAAGTTGACTCTTCTGGGCCTCTTGATTCAAACAAGTTAATTGGAATAAGAGATGTAGTATTTCATGTTGACCCAAACATTTAAAATGACAAACATACAGAGGCCACAAGCGCAATAAAAAATTTATTGTCTTCAGAATAATAGAGAGATTTATTATGGTTTTTGTATGACAGCAAATGATGTAATTAAGACTGCACTATAATAACAATTGTAGTGACCTATTTTTAAGGTACTCAAAGTCTTTGACAAATTCTCCTTTTGCACTTTCTTGCTTCCTGCAACAGGTGATAAAAATATATAATATTCACAAGCTCTTACTAAGCTTGTTTAAAAAAAAAAATAAAAAACTGTAGAAAAATAAATAAAACACATAGCTTTATTCCACATTGCATCATTTAACAAAAATATGTTATGAAACACCAAAGTAGGGTTCAGTGGGAAAAAAAGCAGCTAATACATAGCAATTTCTATGCCTGCTTTGTTAGGATAAAGGATAGCTTACCACATTTTTTTGCCTAAAATTATGCATCCTAAAAATTCCTACGTGTTCCAGCACTGAATAACTAATGTGTATTGCTTGATAATTCCTTTTTTAACAATTTAGCATTGCCATTATATTAAGGATTTTATGTGGCATACCACTTAAAGTCAGTCATTCTTCAGTATTTGCTGAAGTGAATTTTTTGCTATTAGGGTTGAAGTTAAGCAAGTGCTTAATGAGTCAGTTCCCAAGAGAGTTTATCCATCTTCAGTATTCCCATAAAATCCAGTGGCACAATTCAGTGTGGGGCATGCTGGTGCTCAGCAAGAGCTGACACTAGGTGGGCTCTCCTATCTGCTAGGCCGTAGTTAGAGCTGTAGTACTAAATAGCCAGCAAGTAGAACATTTAATGAACCAGACTGTCTTTAGCCTTCATGTTTTCACTATAGTTATTTTGCAGACACCGAAAACTTAGTTTTATTTTTTTGAAAGAGACACCACAAGTATAAACTAGAGCATAGTTTTTTATTATTTGCAAATGTTACATGTTTCATTGCTGAAGGGCACCATCAAAACTTTACGCAGGATACTACTGAATTTAGTGCTTCTAAGGGAAAATGATCCATCTTCCCAATGCAGAAAGCATTACGTCACGAAGGGATGGAAACAAAGAGCTCTGAGGGACTGGGATAGGCAAACTTCCCTCCTTTCACAGGAAATGGGTGAAGCCTTGCTTGAAATTATTATTCAGACGTTTTGTGCTGTGAAGGAAATGTCTCCCGATAGCACAAGCTATTGGTTTCCTGTTGTGAACTAACACTTTTGGCATGACCAAGAATGGACAGGAAGGGCAAATGATTTGGGGTCATTTGAAGAACTTGTTTTAATGAACAGACCAGCCCAAGCAAGTGGGAAGAAATTTGGCCTGAAAAAAATAAAATAATTGCAATTAAAAGGAGGAAGCAGAGAGAAAGGGGATCAGTTGCTGATTGCTACAGTATCTTTGTAGAAGTAAATAACAACAAAATAAATCACCCACCAGATTGTAGCAGGGTTAGCAGAGAGCGGGAATACTGTTGTTGAGCAGGAAGTATCACGGGGGCAGAAAGGCCTTTGTATCCTACCTAATTAAGAGCCTGATTCAACAAATATATATCCGGCTTCTACACTGAGGAAAGCAATTTTTGGAAGTTTTCACAGATGTGGAACTGGTTTTTTTTTCAACCAGGACCTTACAGCAGAGGCACTTTAAAGTGCTATTTTTCAACCATGGTGTATAAATAGCACTGCCAGCAGGTTCCTGAAACTGCCTTAGCATTGGGCCTTCTGATGGCTTGTCTTCCATTCGAAGCAAACGCAAGCAAATTTTAATATAAGGGAAAGGCACACGTGACATTTTCCTACCCAAGAGCAGAAAGGAGGTGGCTTGCCCTTGTCTTTTCCTGAGGTTTCTGGGGATCTGTGCCACCTTCATGGGCTTATTAATGCAGTGGCAGGACTGCCTGCACATTTGCACCATTGTCTCAGTCATCTTGGCCCTTGCTCTTCACCAGACTGTACAAAACTGGCCAGTGCCTTAAGCCTGGTTACGGCTCCAGAGGTCAGTTCCTCCTGAAACATCTAATGGTGGCTGCATTGTGATGGCCATTGTGGGGACCTGTGCCCTCCTTTGCTGGAGGTTGGCAAGGAGCGCTCACTGAAGCTCGCTGTTGTGCTGCAATGCAGGTGCTGAGTTTCCTACAGGATTTCATTTTCAAGAGAGAAAAAAAAAAAGTAAAGTTAAAAATCTCCCTTCAGTGTTGCAGACTTCTTTTTTAAGGTGGCAGCATAAGTTTCATTTTAAGCATTCAAAATGTTTAAAGGCTAATTTCTAAAATAAATTAAACCTGCTTGGATTTTCTGTGTTATGGAGTTTTGGCAGCATCCATTTTCACTCCCACAATGATTATTTTGATCATATGGAAATTCAAGTTGTAGAAAATGGCTGCCTATTTCAGAAAACAAAACATGAAAGAAGTGACTTTTTTATTTGCTGATTCTTAAAAGGCTTTCCTTAAAGTGCTTTTTATGATGCCAAACCCACAATAGTTTTAAAAAATGTGCCTGAATTTGTCTTTGGATTTAATTTAGATAGAATTTTATACAACATTTCTGCTTTCTACTCATAGAAAAATACAAACTTCGGTCACATTTGAGTCATGCTTTTTTTAACATCTCCTTTTAAATATTTTTGTTTCCATTTAGGACTGCCAATGTTACTATGGAAACCCCCAAAAATAAAGACTTTCCCAGCCTTGTGAGAGCACACCTGCAAGAGCAAGAATTGCCTGTCAAAAGTGACACTCCTTCATTATTGGTGTCACCTAAGGACATTTTTTGAGGTCAGTATGATTTGTTTTCTCATGATTTATTGAAAATATATTCTTAGAATTGATACAATTTGGAATCTTGCCATGGACCAGTAACACACCTCTGTTGCTATCCAACAGCACTCTCTTTAATATACTATCTCAGTTTCAAGAAAAAAACCCAACTCTTTACAGACTGTAGAGTTGAGATTGGTAGTCCTGAAATAAGAAGATGAAATAAGCACTCATCTCAGTGAGACAAACACATGTAAAAAAAAAAAAATTCCTAATAAGCTGTCATAATATAAATCTTTCCACTGGCTTCAGAAAGACTTGGATCAGAATTACTGAGAGAAATGCAAGAATTATTTACTCCTTCCTAGTAGAGAGGTGGAGCATATTTACTAGCAAACAAGTGGCTATTACAAAAACTGATCTGTTTAGGCTTTTCAACATTGTTAATTTTATATTTTTTTGTTATTGATGTTGTTGGGTTTTTTTGTTATAGAATTCAATGTTAAGCAGTTTGATCTGAAGTAGATAATTACAGTGGTTTAGCATATTTTTTTTCCAAGCAGAAGGCAGCTATGGTGGTAGAACTGAATTCAGATAATCTGGCAGTGTACATAAATATTTCAAGACAATGTTCTTAAATTATATTTAAAAAAACCCCTCAAACTGACAAGATATTTCTCTCTTTCTCTTTTTTTTTTTTTTTGGTGCCTACTGTATTCTTAGCTGTATGAACTTCACATTCTGCTTGTTAAATTGTTACATTTCTAGTATATGAAGGCTTTAGATTTGTGTAACTTTCTGCAGTGCAGTGGCAATTTGACAGCAACTCTGCATCAGTAATGAGCATCACTGGGAAAACGGGGATTTTTTGTTTGTTCCTCCTCACTAAGGAAAGGCTTTCCACAGATCCCCAACCCAATGCAAAACTGAACTTTTAAGTTAGAAATACACCTTTGTGTTATTAACAACAATACAGAATTGCCTCCTTTTTTTGTTGTTGTTATTTAACCATACTGAAAAAATTAATTTAAATGCATTCTTGTCTTACCTAGATTTGCTTTTCACCACTGTTTTAATGAGCAAACTCCTTGGCAGAATTGTTTATCAGCACAGACAAACCTTGGAACTGCTAACTGCACAGTATGTCTAATACTAAATGAACCTGTTCAAATCAGTAGGACATTTGGGGAAATTATATTCTATTCCAGATGAACAGAAGTATCAGACTTCACCTCTCCAGAAATACTAAAGAATGGAATGAAAGAACAAATTCAGACCTCAAATGAATTGTTTTCACTATGAAGCTGAGTCTAGAGAGATTCATTCAGGCAGAACGCAGAAACTGTATGTGACAAATCAGTGTTGTGACTGTTGCACCATCTTAGACTGCGTTCTCATCAGAATATATGTATTTTGCAGGACTGGAGCTTCCTGTTGTACACATGAAAAATTTTCAGAGAGCAGTAGTTTGATGGTTATGAGAAGAAATCTTCCCAGAAGTGCACAAGAACTGCCAGCAGGTACAGTGGTTATTCTCATGTGGCCAGCTCGCTCCAGCTACTAACAAAATCTCTGTCCTAATCACTGTTTTGAAGTAATTTTTGCTGAATTTACCAGGTTTAAGTATTAGCACTATCAAAGTTCTGGATATTTGCAGTCAATGGACTTTCTATGTCACAAAAGAAATATTTTCCTAACAAATGCTGATTCAAATGTTGTACATTCCCGCTGCTTCAATTTTTGCTCTAGGCTAAGTATATGATTATTTAGCGTTGCTACAAGCTGTCATACTACTTATGCTGCTCACCAAAGAGGTGGCTGCATTTCAGCATAAGGTGGGGAATATTCCTGGGCACACCTTTGGGCTCAGAATGACCTTTTCAAAAATTCTGTTGCCTATGTTCATTTAATACACTTTAAGGTGGATTGGTGTTGCAGGTGAGAGTAAAAGTTGAATTTCCCTGTAAAGATGGGTAGAAGCCCTAGTGGCAATTAGATTAAACTGGAAAAGGGTTATGGGTTTTGAGTTCTTCCGTGGCAAATACTGTGGAAACCAAACAGATGAAATGCATGAGAGTTATCATGCGGGGTTAATTTTTCAGGAATGAAGTGGAGAAATTAAATTAATTGTAGTGAAGATGTAAAGGGGCATAGATTTGAGTTCAGTCATCATAAAATTATCCCTATGTCTTTGGCTAGATGCTCTGTGCAGGCTGCAGCTCCTTCTCCTAAAGCGTTAAAAATCACTTCTTTTCATTTGTGCATGCTTTCTGGAACTGATGAGATTAAACAGCATAATACCCCTTCAATGCAATAGGGAATGGTTACAACTGCAAAGCATTTATTTATTTGCTTTGAATCATCCTGTAGAACATTTCAGTTCCATACAGAAAGGGAGGCTTGTCTTTTAAAGCTTTACTTAAATAGGAAAAGCAGTGAGTAGTCCCTGGTACCTTTCCTTTGCTAACACAGCTGACACACACCTCCAATTTATAGTGCTGATGTATTGGAAAAGGACATCTAGGACAGTTTTGATTATTTCAGTGTTACTGTTACCACATCAAGTCTTTGCAGTTGGTTATCAGGATGCTGGCCTGTATTAGTAAAAAATAATATTGCAATATTAGTATCATAGAAAAGGTTGCAAATAAAGAAAACCATTGAGTTTTGCTGTAATGTCAGTGTCTACTGGTTCTACCTTGCTAGTAGTCTTAAAATGAGGTAGGCATTAAATAGCTACAGTTTTGTCTAAAAATAAAGCTGATGCTTTATGGAGAAGTTGTCTCTTTAAGAGGACTCGTAAACTGTGGAGATGATAACTTAATATTATGGTAATTACTCGGGTTTGACTTTTAACTATTGAAAAATAGTGCCACATTAATGACAACTTTCAGAAAAAGAACTCAAAAACTTATGTCAGTGTGAATTTCTGATTTTTTGTATTATGGCTCCAGGGCCCTTTTCAATATCCTTGAGTTCTACCTGGAAAGTAGAACTAGGCTTTGTTTCCACACCATAGGAGTCAGGCACTGCTCCTAATGCCAATCTGAGGAGCAGAGCCGGCCACAAAAAACCTGTTACTTCCATTAAAGCTATAACTTAAGAGAAAGTACATGTGCTCCCATATCCTCTGTGTGACAGTGACTTCAGGCTCCCAAACCTAATGCTCTCAGTTCCTGGGGAGGGGGTTTCTTCCTCAGTCAGCTGGCTAAGGACTCTTGCACTGATGCACAGAAGCTCTGTATTTTGGGGTTTTAACTTAGTTAACAGTTCAGGTCAGATCCCTTTATTCTGATTTACACACATACCTATCATTCCAGGATGGAACTAACAAATGTATTGTAGCAAGAGAGAAGCAGAGTTTGTAGGAAGAGAACATGCACATAAAGTTTTTATTGGGTCAATTAATATAAATGGAATGAATGGGTAGGCTTTTGGGCTCAAAGTCCTTTCTCTGGGTCTGAAAGAGAGTGGCAGAATCCAAGGTAGATACAAGGTTAGGCCAAATTCCTCTTAGTTTAATCTAATTCTATTAGTCAGGTCACTTGAGAGATAAGGGTACTTAGTAAGTGTAGAGCAAACCTCCCTCCCATATTACAGCAATCATATTCTGCTGGGAAAAGTTATGTTGCAGGGCGAGCTACATAAGCCTGTACATCCATTTTCAGAGACACCTCCTTAATTGCTGACAGGCATTTAGCCACACTGGCAGCATACACAGCATTTAAGCCCAGCCCCATGGAATACAAGATCTGCAGTGATGAAAAATAACCTGTGTTCTGTGTTACCATCACAATGCGATGTTTGTACATAGGGTTCTGCTGAACATGTGGCTTCATCGGTGGTTGACTAACTGCTGAGGAGGGTGAGTCCTTCTCAGAGACCAAGAAGAGCTCAGTTCCTCTGATTCTGGGAGCCCCTTTGGGACTACTCGGGAGTCTCTCCCTGAGCTGCTGAGTGGATGAGATTCCAATCAGGCAAATGGATGGATTACCAATAATGTTGTTTGGCCATCTCCATGTACTGCTGCTGCCAGGCTCATTTTTCAGCTTGATGACCGTAATGATTTTGGCAGTGGCTGTGGCTGCTCCCATTCATTCTTTTAACAATTTCCATTACCCTGGCCAATTATTTCCAGGGTCCTGGCCTTTTCTTTCAGAGCTATGAGTTTTTATGTTTCAAGATCTTTGAATAGTGATTTGCATGAATATGTCCCTTTGTGTCTGCTCCTCATCTTCTTGGAGCAGTTTTACATGCAGCATATGCCTTTTGAACTAGCTTGTGACAAAGTGACTCAGACAATGCTGCTCCAAATAACCTTTCCACAGACAGTGAATAAAAAGGAGAGAAGTATCAGCTCTCCATTTTGCTGGACAGGGCATGCACACTAAGCATACAGTCAGATGGAAAAAAAACGTGGGCTCAGTAGTGTTGTCAGTAGCAGAGCCCAGCTGTTCCCCCTGATACAGCACACATAGGGACTCCCTGTACAGGATTGGCTTCAGCTGCATTTTACTTTATGGTTTTGTCTATCTTTAGTATTTTGTCAGCCCCAACAGGCTGAAACAGGCATCTTCTTTTTCTTATTTTAAGCTGAAAGAAAAGTCAGCAAACAAAAAGAGTCTATACAGGTACCCAGAAACAAGGCTAGCATTAAAGGACATGCAGTGGCTTTTTCTGAAGCATTGTCTTACTCTCTCAGATCCATACACACTGTCCAGCTCACACCTTAGCTCACCGGGGTAAAAAAAAAAAAAAGTTCTCAAACGTGTTTGAAATACTAAACTAGTCCCAAGAGAGAAAACCTAAACAAACACTATCCCCCTCAATGAACACACCCAATCCTTCCCTAATCTAAACAGCCACTGACACGCTTATCACTTTCTGCCAGCAATTCTAACTGGTTTATTGTTCGGAAGTAAGGCTTATACTGCTTCTTTAGGCTTTTACCACCTCTGTACATTACATGCCTCAGACACTCAGCCAGCTGTGTGCTGCTCATTCTTAGAAGGGCTTTCACACACAGAAAGGGATTCTGTATAGAAATACTGCTGCACCAAGACTAGGTGGTGACTAGTGGTGACTGGTCATTAGGTCACCACCAGTGACTTGTGCTGACTGGTGCCATCTGTTACACAACGGGCTCAACAGCAGATAGAGATTTTGACAGAATGGTTTCTGAATGACACACATACATACATTAGTATACATTGATAATAGGAAGCATCACAGTAAATTAGACCAGGCACTTCTAATTACCAATTCTAACTCACAAAAGTAGGGTCAGCTAGTCTTAGACTCTTGATAACGAATTCATAGTAAGAATCAAAGCTGTACTTGGTGAAAATCATCAGTTACCACCAGAAATAAAAGGAGTTCAGATATCATTTCCTTGAATATATGCTTAATAGTTTCAAATCTTTAAAAGCACATACCAGCTCCTCCCCATCACACAGCTGTACTGACTCCACAGCCTTTGGAATCAGTTCAAATCTTGTTTTCGGTATGACAAGAACTTCTGTCGACACTGTAGTTAAGCAACAAGAAGAATGGCAGTAACAAGACAGACAAACAAAAATACTTCAGTGAGGAGGTAAGGATCTAAAATCTTAGGAAAGGCTGGGTAAGTTTTCAGCACAAACAGGACCATAGTGTCACAGTTGACAGTCAGGACACATAGCAATAGCCCTAGAGGTTTGCTTAAAATGTACCTGAGTCAGCGGCTCCTAGAAAAGGGTTTTGAGACACAAGCCAACTTCTCCTTTCCATGTGGCCCTTGCAGACAACCTGCCTGCATCCAGACTGCCTAAAAGTGCCATGTGTCCTTGCATCATGGCAGGTCAGCCCTTAACAAAAAGGCCACAGGATGTCTTGTCTATCTAGCCTCAAACATATGGTCTCATCACAAGGAAAGATGGGACATGGGGAAGTGACTGGTACTGCCTGTTAGTACTGCAGGATAAGGGTTAGATGCTTCAAGCAAATGCAAGTTCTCTCCAAGTATGCCAGTTAGCTCATCAGTCCCAAATATGATCATGGGACCTGATTTACAGTTTAATTCAAAACAGTCATAAAGTTGTTCTTTAGACTGTACTCATCTTACCAAGCTTCCCTATCCACTGGATGAAGAAAAGTCCCCAAAACATTGCTCATCAGGCATGCACAATTTCCTAGTAGATTCAAATATACCCTTTAAATGTCAGATCGATATAGTAGATTGCATTCATAGCATGTTGGAAGTCTACTTAAATACTAGCATTTTCTTTTCTTAAATGCATATGTAATTTATAACAGCCAAATAACTTCGTGAAGTTCATCATGCTGATGAACTTCAAAGGCTGAAATACCTGTATATACATCACTACCCCCAAAGACTAATAGCAAATGAAAACAGGAAAATTCACTCCCTCTATAGAAGACTTGTCTAGGCTTTAAGGACATATAACTTCCAATTTAACTGTTATAAAAGGCTGATATGTGGAATGTGACTAAGGCTCAATACTACCACAATATATGTCTGTCTGAGATGCCTACAGCACTGCTGTAGCATTACAAACGTGTATCAGTAAATCCACCTCTGAATGCAGTTCATCTGTCTTGGGAATGAAGTTCATCTTTCACAGTACAACATGGTCTTCTAGACAGAAGGAGAAAGAAAAAAAACATTTATCATTCCCGTGCCAGGCAGAGTTCAACTTGAAAGAAACCGGATGAAATGTGTATCATTCATCTAAGAACAAATCCACACTACAGATTTGTCTGAGACACAAGTGAATGCAATCCAAAAAAGCTATCCATTTCAGAATGGGAGGCTTGAATTCAATCCAACCAGAAAATGCAGGCTGAGTAGCATCCATTTATTCAGGGTAGAAATGACTTCTTTTAGAAGCACACTGCCTTGCTCATTTGTGTTAAACACGGCATATATACCAACAAAAATTCCCATCTTTGTGAATGCAGGCTCTCTGCCAGCTCCACAAAAGGATTTTTTTTTTTTTTTTTTTTTTTAATAGCTACTGCACTAGGGCTGTAGCCTGCGGAGCAGGTTTTGTATGTTCAGCCTACTGCAATCATCAGGTCTGAGTGCAGAGTAAATGGAATTCACAAGCCTTTCCAAGTCACCTCCTGTGTAAGCCCTGAACAGACAGTCCTAGAAGTGAAGTAAGGAACAACTTCTCTCTCCGCCCCTTTGGGCAGCTCATATACATGCTTTTAGCAATACCTAAAACAAGAAAAACACCTAGATCCACTTCACTGGGAGCGACGGAAACAGAACGGAAATGAGAAACTGATTAAGTGGTGAGCCAGCCTCACATGCCGAGAAAACTTCCAACTTTCCTAATGACATTTTAAAAAGTGCTTCATTTTCACTTGTATTCCATAAAAAAAAAAAAAAAATCTTGGCCCATGAGTTCTCAGTGCCTACACAGATGAAAGCTGTGAGAGGCCTTAAATGACTTCAGCAGGAAACTACTGGGAAGGGGAGTGGTCTGTTTTCTGACAGTCCCATTACACATTTCTAGGAAAAATCTTTTCAAGTTCTGCGTATGAAAATGAAACAGGATTACAGCACTGCCTCTCTGTTGGAGATAATCGCAACAACACTCTTCCTGCTCCCATGCTGGAGTAGCACGAGGTAATTCCCTTCTTTTTTCTCTTTCCTTCTATCTCATGATCTTGGGCTCAGCACCTTAGATTGAAGAAATTTTTAGAATCAATGCATTTAGTCTGCTCAAATAGGACCCATGTTTATTTCAGGTAACCTTGAGGAATACTTTGTTCTGCAGTTGCCTTCAGAAATCCATCCGCCATTACCCAAACCCCTCACACACTGTTTAGTGAGCTCAGGAGTTTTCCACTTAGTAGCGATGACAAAGCACTAGACTACTGCAAAACCCATGACAGAGAAGCTGAGCAATAACAGACACCAGCCAAATAGATCACTGGGGTGGAAGGTCATCCTTGAACAGTATTTCCACTTTTCCCCTCTTGGTAAATTGCTCTGGGAACAATCCTTTTTTTCTAACATAATGTAATCACGAATTAGAAAGTCACCACCACTTACACAGAGCTGCAATTCCTGGCCTAACTGGCCGTGTTGGGAATTTAAACTGATGTCTCCACCCAAGCAGCATGTGGAACCAATGTAATGGCTAACACAATTCAGAGCTTAAAATGGAGTGATGTTGCAGTTCCAGCTGGTGGTTTAAGTCAGCACAAGAGATTTTTGGAAGCATTAGAGGAGAAACAGAAACAGAGGTGAGGAATGGCTCCTAGTCCGATGATGTACACTAAGGAATACGTGAGTGACAATGCAAAAAGCAAGACAAAAGTAAAGCATCACACTTTACATAGTGCCATGCTCACAACCAGCACAGAAACAGGAAAGTGATGACTGGTGAAACATGCTTCAAGGAAAAGAAGTGCATTATTTTTTATCCTGGTTTTTAAAAGGCACAGCCCTCCACATATGGAAAGGTGCAGATGTGTAAGAGCCTAGGGGCAGATAATAAAGCTTTCATTCTGATGAAGAAGAAAGGTTCACTGTAAGTAGACTTGGCTCAAGTGCTCTTAACAGGTACTGTGACTCACAGTTCTCTACAAATCCCTTAATTATCAGAGCACTGCATCTCCCCATGTATCAGCTTAATCCAAGCCACCTCTGGAAGAGCTTTTTCCTTTCCTGAGAGCTCATCTGTACTTTTTGACCAAACAAGTTTCCAGCTTCTTCCCTAGTCCTTACACTCAGAGACCCAAAACCACTGGCAAGGAATGATGATGACAAGCATTTATCTTATTACCAAATACATTTCTATGTATGAATACATTTCCTGCTTCTAAGCAGCAGTTCTCAGCTAGCTGCTAATTCTGATGCAGATTTTTAGCTATTTAGTAAGTACTTAGTGTTTAATAAGTATTTAGTAGTAATTTCATAGATCTGCTGTCCATTCACAGCTGCTGTTTAATGGTTAACTCCCTTTATAGCAGAATCTGTCTTCCCAACAGTACTTACTATTTCTTGAAGGTAAGAAACATACTATTTTGTAGAGGAGCGTGTAGGGAAGAAAGGTCAAGTCCTCTTTGTGTGTGTGTGTGTTTATACCTGTATACCTCATACCTGCATCTATCACACCTGATCCTTATCTGCATGAAAGAATCCCTATGTCTGCAGCATTTATTGAGATTGTTTTCAGAGTTCATCTATCAAAAGTAACAAAACAATACAGGATGCTAGAGACAAAAAAATTATCCACTGAAGAGAATCATGACATAAATTTCATCCGCACTGAAAACAGGAGCTGATTTGCTACCAACATCAATGGGTCATATTTGCACATGGTACCTGTGTATTTAGCAAATAGAAAAGTAAATAAGCTATGGAATTATTTGAGAAGAACTAAAGAGAGGTGAGATACCATAAAAATCTTCTGGGACTCTAACCCATAAAAGCAAATTTAACAGGATGCTTATAAAAAATAAAAATCTGTGTCTCTTTGAAAAAGCCCAGCTACCCCAATCTCAGGTAATGCAGTTCTTAACTGGCTACAACTCCCCCTCACTAAACCTGTACATCCTGCTTTTGTATCTGCAGGTAGGACTCACACTGCAAACTAGATCTAACTAGGATTATTTCTGCCAAGCATATTCTAAAAGTCTGTAATTCCCAAATAACCTGGTCTGGGAGAGTAATTCTGTACTCTCTGTCATGGTGATAAAATTAAACAGTTTGAAAATAACATGCTTCAGGCTTGCAAGAGTCCTCAAACACACTACTACAAATGAAACAGCCCTTAAAATTACTAGGGTGAACTTATCATCATTCTGACTTATGCAAAGCACTAGCTTTTCCCCTTAGAAATAAATTTAATACTGTTTCAGTCTGTCATTAACTAGGATTATTTAATTCCAGGAAGAATTTCTATACAGTCGATATGACTGAAGCACATAAACACGCTGAACGCTTTTCTAAAATGAAACTGTAGGATGTCAATGGAAATCAACAATAAAAAGGTATTTTAGAATGCAATAAGCAGTGGAGTAACTTAGTTACACAACATCTAATGAGCACAAGGGATATTGATTGTTTTGCAGCCCACTTATGAAAACCAAAACAGAGGCTTTCATGTTTGTTTGTTTGGTTTTTTTTTCTCCCCAATGATTAAAAAAGAAAAAGCAATTTTTTGGTATAAAGATACTTTTAAGCTCTTAGTTTTACATGGATAGACTATGAACAGTAGCAAAACACAAAGGAAGGCTTTCATGCATCATGCAGGTTGTCAAGTTTTTTGGCAGCTGAGTTCCTTTAAATACTCTCATTAATTTTAAATTTATATTCTTGAGAAAGGGGGGCTAGTTCAGACAAAGTTTTCGAAAGAGAGTTGTCCGTCTTACAGAATTTTCCTACAAGCATACTCAGAACATTCTTTATGCTTTATTCTCTTCTCAGGAGTCATTTTCCCGGATATTAGTAATTTGTAGTGAACTCCAGATCACTTCAATAAAACACAATCTTGCAAGAAAGGATATGCAACATCTCGCAGATCACAGCCTTAAAAGGGACCGAAAACCAGTCAGCAACTGCACCTTCTGTAAGTGAAATCAGTCCACCTTACAAAGTCATCTCACTGGGGGTAATGTCCAACAGTAATATTAAATTAATATAACACCAAAACCAGATAAAACTATAGCTAAAACAATACTTTGGGGAAAAGCTTGGAAGACGTACTTTGACTTTTAAAATCATGTTTCTATCAGAAAAGATTTACTAGTTTTTAAAAGTCTGCTTACTCCAGCTTCTGAGCTGTACATCATTGTACATTTGCAAAGCATATTTATCATCTAGGGGAAGTCTTCTCCAGCCCACCATTATTTTCAAAGGGAAAGGGTAAAATACAGCAAAGGCTTCAAAAATGAGTGAATTACTGCATCCCCTTACAAGTGCAGCATGTGCTCTCTCTTCTGTAATAACACAGTACAGAAAACAAGATTTAATTAATGCAATTCCTTTGCCAAATGAGTGGGATTTTTTAAAGGATTGGCACGTAATTCTGATTTGAGCTTTCTTGTCTTAAACAAAACCAAACATAATACAGAACATTATAATGTACTAACAGGGTCCTTCAACAGATTTTTTTTTTTTTCCCCCAATACAAGTGACTGCAAAGTTGCTGTGCCTGTAATCAAATACTCAGTGTCTAAAAGAGCAATACTGATGCAGCCAGGCATTTTTGTGTCTTACGGTACGATCATGTAAGTGAACCAAAGAAGAACATTTGGCCTTTTGTTATCTTATGTACCAAGAAAGAAAAGCATGTGTTTTCCTCTGTTCTACCCCAATGAACAGATGTGGTTTTAATCACATACACACCAAAATGCTCACAAGTTTCAGACTATGACTTTGAAATTTATGAGTAGGATTATTTTTCAAAGAAACTTATTTTCCTCTACTTATCCTGAAAGTGTCCATAAAAGGCAGATAGGCAGGGAACTGGATAAACACACCAAGTAGGGGGTTTTTTTTGTTATTTGGGTTTGTGGGGTTTTGTTTGTTTGCTTGCTTGCTTGTGGGTTTTTTTTATTTGGTTGTGTTTGGGTTTTGTGTTTTTTGGGGATTGTGTTTTGTTGGTTTTATTTTTCTTCAACTGGAGACAAAATGAAGACAATTTTCATAAACAAAAAAACTGTGTCAAGACAAGAAATTTTAAAAGAAGGCCCAAGGTCCAATATAGAAAAGTTACAGGAGATACATCAGTAGCTTTTACAGAGCAGTGTCAATCCAGATGCTACCTCTCTATTAATGAACTCAGAGTTGCAGATTAACTCAATACACAATGATAGCAGAAAAGTTTTAATTAAGAAAGACAGAAAATGCCACATAAAGCCCCAAATCTACTCTGTTGGAAAACTGGCTCCTAGAGGTGCTACAGCTTCAAACTCTATAGCTTCAAACTAGCCACTAAACTATATCTCACAGTATCCAGCTCACTTGCAACCCCCCCAACTGAAAAACACCTCATAAATATCTGAAGTCAGATTACCCTTTCTTCTGAATAGCAGTAGAACTCTGAGAAATTGTGCATGAAACATAGTTCCAGGGAATACAGATTACAGGCAGCTCCTCAAGACCCATTTTGAAAGGATGTATGTGGCATTGAGGAAGTTGGAATTTGCATACAGAGAGAACAAGTATGTTTCTAATGAGATCTGGATGTCAATTAGCAAGAACTATCTTTATGTAGCTGGCCTGTGTTGAGGATAACATGCACAGAGTACAAAGGGATTTCTATTCTACATGTGGGTGTCGCACCAGGAGCAGAGGGTGGAGGGAGGGAGGTGAAATTTGTGATTCTGGTGTGAAGGCAAGATGCATGATGCTGGCATCTGGCAACCATAAGAGACAAATGAGGCAGAGTTGGGTCTCTGGCTGCTTGCCAGACAGGGTATATGCAAGGATAACAAGAGCTTTTAACCCATACGGAAAGGTCAGGATGGTAAGAACAGTGTTATGGCCCATGTTCATACTTCAACTGCAAATCTCCCAGCTTTATAGACTTTCAGTAAAACTCAACCACATCATCTTAAAATTAATTTTAAAACCACAGGCATTCAAAGTTCATCACAAATGACCACGTCCACAAAACATCCAGACATATAGCAGACATATAGCTCCCACTGAAAATCAATAGGAATTAAGCCCCTAAATACTCTTACAGTTCTGACCAAATACTGGGTTTTTTTCTTTAAAAACTATAAATTTGGCCCTCACTTCGAAACAAACGTCTCTTGCTCATATCTTTTTTTCAGTCCTATATTTCACTATAACTCTTTCATGAGTATTGCAACCTGCAGTGCCCCAGCCAACAGCACCTATCTCTGAAGTTTCAAAGATAGTACTGGTGTCTCTGGAGCTTGTACCACTCACTTCAACTGCTCTTCAGCCTGTTCAGATGCTACCAGCTCCATTTACAGGCTGTTAGGACAAACTCCTCTGACATGACAGTCATGAGAGAAGACAAGATTACAGATTCTGCACGAGTTCATGCCTAAAGCCATCAGTATTAAGGAAACTTCCCAGAGATATCTTTGCTCATAGATTTTGCCTAGGACCAACCTGAGCAGAGAAACAACAGCCCAGTTCAATATAAAAAAGAATACACCCACTATTTCTCCATGCTCTATAATTTAAAAACAGGTCAACCCATTAGCTTGAAAGCTTTCAAAGATATTAAAACTGAAACACAGGGTTCAATTTTCTTTTTATTTTTAAGACAGGTCCAGAGATTTAAAAGTTTCAGACTAATGGCTATTTTTAAGATGATAAAAAGGGACAAAGTTTTTTGAACTATGAATCTAGCATTGCCAGAACAGATTGATTCCATATTAAATTTTTAAACAGAAAGTAAATTTTTAAACATCGACTAAATTTGAAGCATTTAAATAAGACCAGCACATTAACTGCATGCCAATTCAGAAGTGCTACAGGGCCTGTAATTTGTTACACTGCACATATAGATCTACCTGACTATTCTCACTTTTTTCCACAGTGTGCATGTTCAGAATGCAAACAGGGGCCAAAGTACACCTGAACAGCATGCCTACCGATTCCAGAGACTTCCTATAGTTAATGTGAACCAGACAGAATCAATATATACTGGAAAAACTGACTAGGAAATGGCTTTTTTTTTTTTTTTTTTTTAAACTCTGTAATTTAAAGTTTTTGAGGTTCCTAAAAACCTTAGAGGCCAAATTTACTGTCTTGATCATTTGGCAATTGATGACAAAAGAATTATGACTGACTTCCAGTGTTTCCCAAGCACCCTCTGCATGAAGTAAAGGAACACTTTGTATATATTGAGTATGAAACAGAAGGCCCTTCAGTTCATCAATGCCACAGTGCCCAGCAGGCACTGCTCTTTTGAGAAAGATTCCTAGACTCAGCAGTTTGACTGATTTTCAAACAAATGAAGCCTCACAATTGCTAAATATCCAGACAAGTGCCAACCAGACCTGGCCTGGTTCTGCTGGTGATGCTCTGTGCACCAATGCAGACCCTGCAAACTCAACTGACTGAATGGGCTGAAGAGCGATGCACCTCAAAGGTCAGGGGAATAAAAGCAGTTTCAAACCACCCCGTTAGGAGTCTACCCTGGCATTCCTACAGGCTCCCAGTGCCAGTGGTATGATTTTTAAACAACCTCAAGGCTCCATTCTGGCACTGGAGAAGCCAATGTCAAATTTCTCCTCCACACTGGCTCACCTAAATGTTCAGAGCAGGAAGGCGAGAGACGCAGGAGCTACTGCAGAGACTCCAGCTCATCCAAAGGCTGGTTAAACTCATGCATGGATACAAGCGTCTCTCAGCAGCCTAGCATACCACTGAACCACACCCTTCAAGTTATTTCCAGCAATCCTAACAGCCACTGCAGTCTACGACTGTATTGGGGTTTCCATCTGAAGTCCAGATTCTGTGAGAAATGCTACTGCAGGATTCAGGGCCTTGTTCTATGCTTTTCAGGATTCTCTATCCTTATACCGAAGTTCAGGTTCCTGCTGCCCAAACAAACCTGGAGAAAAACTTCTGGTTTAAAATCTTGGTAGGTAAGTCAAACCTCGCCAAAACCCAACTACTCTGAGGCATCTCATACTTGCAGTTACTTCACCTCAAACTAATTTGATTTTAAAATTGAAGTTAGGCAACTTGTTAGTAATCACTTTTTGAGTATTTATTTATTTTGTTGGGGGAGGAAGGGTGGGAGGAGAGAAAAATCAAGCTATTTAGCTTTCCAAGTATTTAACATAAAACCCAAAAGAGCTCCATCTGGCAACCAGCAGGACTTCTAAATAATCTAAATAGTATCTACATAAGAACCAGGCTGTCTATGGAGTAAGACAACTTCAACTTTTACAGCCACAAGAAGCCTTTATTAACATTAAAGGAAATTATAAAAAATTAAGTTAGAACAGGAACAAGAGTCTGGCAGGCTGACAAAAGACCCCAGGAATCTCTGCATTAATCCTAAAATGCTGCTTTTGACTTTGTCAGAATATAGCATCGTACACTCTGTGGTTTGAAATAACAAAACAAAAAAAACCCCTTAGGTTCAAAGGACTCTAGTGCAAAAAAAAAAAAAATCAGTTCTAGGAAAAAATTCAGATTAGTGAAAAATCAATATATAATTTCTCACTTTGCAACACAAAATGACACAGAACATTTTAACAACTTCTGAAAAATATTAATATTTAATTACACTGACTTCACTGAGTCATGGATGAGGCCCTTCATGTCCATAGATGTCCATCTTCATTAAGAAAATGGTTCAGAATACTGCTTCTAATTATGTTAATTAAATATACCCTTGAACTACTCTTACATAAAAATTTTGATAATTCCTAATTCCCAAGCAAATAAACACCTCTCAGAGTACACAGGATTTAATGTTCCAAGCTATGCACACGAAGGATCTGGCCTTAAACTTCAGACCTAGCCTGTGTATTTTTTGACCTGTTGGTGAATGATCCACACCCAGGGGTGGTTTGGTGTCCTATATGAAATATTTTAATGGTCTTGATGCCCCTGCCAAGTTGCCACTGAGATTTTCTGTTAGTTTCTTGGCAAAAAGTAAAAACAGTGAGCCTCAAAAAAACCCCAAACATGTTATGGTGGTCTTGTAAGGATAGGGCAGCCTTGAAGCTCTGCATTTTCACTATCCCTGGACTACAGGAAGAGAACTTCTATCTTTATCATTGTCCATCTGGCACCTTTCATAGGCAGGAAGAACAAAGCAGTCAGATATACTAGTCCCTACCATCTGCTTCTGCTTGTAAAGTCTAGAAAGAGCCCGATAGAGAAAAAATATTTAAAATACTAACCCCTTCCTTTCCCACCAAAGTGTTCTGGCAGGTACGCATTTTTGCCTTGCTTCTAACATATCTTTGGGCAACCCCAGAAGCCCTTGGTTCCCTACAGCAATACAGCTGCTCAATGCAGAGCATCCCAAATGCTCCTAGCCCCGCATCTTCATTCACATGCGCCTAACAGCCCAGAAAGAAAGGTTGCGTTGTTTGAGACTTGCTTTATTGGATCAGCCTCTGTTTTATCTAGAATAGGAAAATTCCTGTGGGTTTAATAGGAGGTATTACCCTACAGATTTTCCCTGGTTCCACCTCCTTTCCCATCAGCCACATCCCCTCTTGCTGCAAGGCTGCATACACCATGTGTTGGCTCGACCACTTCTGTCTCTGACAGAAGTTTGGCCAAAAAGAGCAGATTTTCTGCTACTTTGATCATTTCCTGTGGTAAAAAGTGAAGGGAATTATCTGACCCATGGTCTTTTTTTTCTTAGTTTTGAAAAATAACATAGATTTACATTTCCATGTTCCTTTAAATAGTACTTGCTTTCCAATACCATTCTGCTGTTAGCTTACTGGTTGTCTTACAGAACTTATTTTATTTTAGAATCTGAGAAAAACATTGGTCTGATCTCAAATTTGGAGATTCAGCTGCTGCATTAAATCAATACTGGACGTCACTATGATGAAGCAGCAACCAAAAGGTAATATCAAATTCAATGACAATTTCTTCCCTATTAAAAAATTCTTACATTTAAAAAATAAGTTCAATTCTCTCTTGGTGGGGATAGTGTTATTTTTGGCTACAAATGTGCATTGCATAATGTGTTTAGAAGTTAACCCTTTCATTAAATGCACTATTAGAGTAGATCATACGTGATATAAGCACCCTGAAATACTAAGTTTTGTTTTGTCAAAATCACCACGGTTACAATTCAGAAAAGACAGCTCATGCTTGTCTAAGCCCATGTTGAAATAGTGACGCTACCTGTTGACCTAAATGGCATAAGCATTTAGGCAACAAGGACCTAAAACGTTGACGACAAGTGATAATCAGTGACCTAGATGTGGCCTGCAACTGCATCCTGAAAACTAGTTCATTACATATTTTTTCTGTCCCAGAGAGTACAAAGTAAATGAACAATGTGAATATTCCCACTGAAATAATGTCTTCTATCAGACTTAATACTCTACAGGAATACATTCCAAATAAATTATCACAATATACACTGTCTTTGTAAATGTGGCACTACAGCATTTAAAATACATGTATGTCTACGCTTTGTAGTGGAACCACACTCTTTCAGCTCAGAAAATGCCACAATGTGCTTATGTACATATAGACTTTTTCCAGTTAATCATTTACTCAGAGTGCATAAACCGTTGTACTTGTTTGCATCAAAAGCCTTTTCTTTGAACTTTGCTGTGCAAATTTTATGAATAGCACAGATTTTGACAGGTACTCTCCTGAGCTGATGCCAGGGAGCACATGGCTCCTTTTGTGCGAGTTCTAGTCTGGAAAGAAATGACTGAACATTTTCAAGTGTTAGAATTACTGTTAATTTAAAATGTTACAGTAAGTTACTTTTATGAATTTACTACTGGTGTATACATATATTTCTAATCAGCCTGTTCATTAAAATCATGGCCTGGCAACATTTCATAATTTATTTTATTAAAACTGAATTCCCCAAAACCCCACACACCTCAAAAGCCAAAGGGAGATCTATAGCAGTTTGTTTTCCTCCATTGTTAAAAAAAAGGAAAAAAAAAACAAAAACAAAACTTAGGTATGTATGCATGCATGTACTTCACAATATAATCAGAAAGGGGGGGAAGAATCTGCAGTACCCTTGTTAAAACAAAAAGCGTAGTAAAGCACTTAAAACCAAATCCTACCACCATTATCATTAATAATATATTGCCTTTCATATACAGAGGTAATAAGACGGCTGCACTATGATCCATATAACCTCAGTAATGTATAAATGAATCAAAAAGAATCTAATTAGTTTAGCAGCACCAAATATTATCAAGTAGAAACATCAAAAGAGCCAGTGGGACGTTACTTTTTTTTTGTCAGACATGCTGCAGAGCTGCCCTTCAGAATCCTCTGGTTTATATCTGGAAGCAGACCTCCCAAATGTAGGTCACAGTAACTTAAAAGAACCGGAGATCGAGGATGCCACCCTAGTACCTGTACCCTCCCTGAGCAGCGCTGCCCTGCAGCCTCCTCAGCACTATCTCTGCACGTCCCACACGAAGTTCTGCACCATCTAGGATCTATGCAAAGGAAGGGTGGAGCCAGTTCCTCACCTCCTGTCTGCAGCCACAGAAGATAGTACATCCTGAAAGCATTATGTTGGCTACAACCCCTTTTTCCTCCTTCCCCTCAGTGCAACTGCAGAAAAGAATGAAGGGTAGATTGGGATGGTATCTCAGCTTCCATGCTACAAGGGAGAGACATACAAAGGAGAGTTGAGCAGACAACCTCAAAACACTACAGAGGCACAGGACCTCCCTTGTAGATGGCCTTGGCCTTCCTGTGAATCCCTACAGAGTCCTACAGCTGTTCCTGCTATCCAGATGGGAAAACGTGTGTGCACGCACTTGAGAGAGCCTCTGAGGAAATACCTGTGGAGGCATCCAAGTCAAAAGTCAGAACAGTGTCTGTATATATTTATTTCTGAAAAAAAGTAGTGAGAGAACTTTAATATTATACTGCATAGATGCAGACATCCATGCCTCTGCAGCATATACTGCTAGGCTTATATTGTATCAGAGATAGCATAGTGAGAAAATCATACTCCAAAGGAACGTAACTTGGAACCTACTATTCATGAAGTCCTATTCATGAAGAAAAGTTCTAATCGTACAATTCACTGTAGTCAGAAAAGTTTCATTTAAAAATAAAACCTAGTACTGGGGTCCACTGTACTTTTAAGAAATTGGTTTTTTTCTAAGATAGAGGTATATAAGCTTAGCTTGTATCTCCTTCAACAGGATGCGTTTGTCCATTGCCCAGTAATGTTTCATGCCCCTCTGAAATGAAATAAAAGCATTACATGCACAAAAAACCAACAATGCTATAAAAGGCAGACCTTTTGCTATTCCAGGACTGTGCTATATCCAAAACCAAAAGGTTTACTTCTTCCAAGGTACAAATAGGACAGTACTTGTACAGAATAGGTTTAAACCACAGTAATGTTAAGCTACATTCTCCGCTAGCTTTCAACATTGTTCAGTTTGCAGTCCTATTAAAAAAAAAAAATAAAAATATCCAATTATACAATGGAATTGGGCAGACAAAGCCTCCTTGACAGAAGCCTTGTCCATTTACCTTTCATGGAATGTATAGAAGGCAACAGATCCCACGGGTCCATAAAGACCAGGCTGAAAAAAGTTAGTTTAACTTTTCCTGTTATCTACAACATCAAACTTGAACTACTTTGACAAGAAATCTGTACTGAGGAGCTCCAACACAAACATCCGAGGAATCAAAGGGCCCACTCTGGCTAACCTTCACAACCCTCAGCAGACACAATGAACATGCAGGGTTATGGAGCAAGGTAAAGTTTTTCAAGAAATCCTTACTAAATTAGTATGGGAACTAATAGATTTAACACAGATGGCCCGCAACACCTGCAAGAGTTAAAATACAAAGCATTCTCAAAAGATAACACCCAACGCTGATAAAGACAAACAAAGCCAGCCTATGCCCTGCTGCAGCAACAGAGCAATCCCAACGCACGCAGCACTGCGCAGCCTTCCATAAATACAACCACAGCGTATCTCTATCAGAGGCGTCCTGAGGAGGAGGGGTAGCACTGGGGGAGGGACAGCATTTAGGAAAATAAAAGAACTGAACCGAAGCCTGTACGCTGCCGTCTAGAACTACAGTTACATTTGTACCACCCATTCCCTGGGGGAAATGACATACAATGCGGACAGGCCGAGTTGTTCAATTATTCAAGTATTAAGAGATTCAGAGAAAGACATCTGAGAAACATAACATTTTAATAGATGAAATAAATACTCCAGTACATGCAAGATAAAAACTGACATTGGAAAAAAAATTAAAAATCACTTCTGTTATAGTGTAATTTTTGTTTGTTTGTTTGTTTAAACACTCACAGTAGCTTTTCCCCCAGTTTGGAAATCAACACGTGGAAAACATAATCACAACCTCCAGTCCTTCCACTCCTACACACCAAATGCACTTCTAACCTAACACTTGATGCAAAAAAAAAAAAAAAAGGTCATACAAAACAAAAACAAAATAGTAGCTACATCCATCATCTATGTGGTGTTGGCTTTTTTCATTTTTTCAAATGAGTGAGAACTGAGGTAACCTTTTTCCTGCACAACCGAACAGTAAAATTTAGAAGGGAAATTTCGGAAGACAAGACAAGACAAACTTTAAAAACCGCACCCAGCGCGATTAAAGCTTTTTTTTTTTTTTGTCCTTTTTTTTTTTTAAGATACCCCCACATTCCCAAATATTAAAAAAGCCCCAAACTTTTAAACAGTTGCTATTACCATTTGTGTGAAGACCTTGTTGAATAAAGGAAAATTTATCTGCAGATGCTTGATCTTAAAGTAAACTAAAAAGAAGCCAAAACTGGCTACATTTATTAGTACATATAGTTTGAATATGTTCTGCTTCTTCACCACATGAAATCAAAGGATTGGGCTTATCCAAGCGAATTCTTTGGTATACAAAAAAAGGGGTGAGGAGGTGAGATATTATTTCCTTTAGCAATGACTGGGATTTAAACAGAAGATGTGGGGGTTAATTCACAGAATTGGAGTTCACTGGCGGTAAAGTCCTGGGTGAAGATCTTTCTCTTAGTGCCTGAGATAACAGGTTGCAACCATCCGAGACGGCGCAAGCTGAGTTCCTCAACCTTTCCCTGTAATCGCTCATTTTGGTGCTACTTTCGGGGTGTTGGGCTATATCCCTGAGGCATTGGGTCAGGAGCACACAAGCAGATACCACACTCATGGCTCCTCCGAGGATGGCAGTTTGCACAGCTTTGCCCTCTGGATTAATGGTGGCAGCTTTACCCAAAAACTGGGGCTCAGTGGCAAAGCCCACCAGAGCGTAGACAGACTGCACCAAAGGTCCACTGAACAAGACACACCGGTTCCTGGTCAGTTCACTGGGTGAAGTCTTGACCTCCTTGACACACGCCAAGAGGGCAGAGGCGCTGGTGCTCATACATTTGACACTGAGTTTGAACTGCTCCTTAGCAAATTTATCCTTGGATTTCTCACTGGCCAGCACGCAGGCATCTGTCAGAAATTTCAAGTTCTTGGACATGTTCTGAGAAACCTCCAGCAGGAGCTGTGGGCTCATATCTGCCAAAGGGGTAGTCTTCAAGACCCCACAGCCGTGCTCCACCTCATGCCTACATCGGGTCACCTTGTAGCGATCCACCAAGCCAGGCATAGCAGGCTGGGCCCCTGGAGTCTCCACTGCGGCCAGGTAGGCAGCGTGGGCAGAGCATTCAGTCAGGGAGACCACCAGCTCCCCCATTTCCATCAGGCTTTCCCCCACCTCCCCGAAGCGTCCCATATTGAGCTGGCTCTGGACGTCATGGGTCAAGATGGAGAGTCCTTTGGTCCTGGCAATGATCGTGTCCCTACACTTCTCGAAGGACTCACCAAAGACGGACAGGCTCTCCGTGTTCACTGGCCTGGTCTCGCTCGACAGCAGCAGCAGATCAGCCACCAGTTGCATCTTAATCTTGCAGTGGTCGCAGATAGAGATGAGCTTCTTCCTCTGCAGGGAACCGCTGCTGGGGATGCCGCCGCCAGACACCTCGCTGCTGGACTTGCCAGAGCCGCCGCTAGCCATAGCGCCGGGGGGGCACTCGCATGCCGCTCGCTACCCCACTGCCACCGCCTCTGCCACCGCCGCCCGAGCAGTCCCGACTGAGCCCGGCAGGATCGCTCTGCCTTTTCCGCAACATCATTCCATTAATCGCCGGGAGGCAAGAAAAGGCTCTGGGCGCCGGGGCTGTCGCTGCTGCGGGGAGCGAGCTTCGCCGGGGCGCCCGCCCCGCTCCGACGCCAGCCTCCGCTGCTACGGCGCTCCCGCGATGGGTCGGCTCTCGCCGGGAGCCCGCGGGCCCCGTTCCGGCATCATTTAGCTAAAAATGTATTTCTGTTTTCTTTTCTTTTTTTCCTTTTCTTTCGCACGCTGGCTTCCCTCCCTTCCACCACCTCCTCCGGCTTCCCGGCCTCGGGATCCTGCGCGAAGTTCCCTTTACGAGACGGAATACCTCAGAGACGTCCAGCAGTCGCACAGAGTTGGGGCAGGGGCGCAGCCCTCCAAGTTGCTACCGTGCCCCCGGCTCCTCTGGTCCCCGAGCGCCAGCCGGCCGCAGCTCGCAAGGGCCGGAGGGGCGGCGGCTGCGCACCATGTGCCGCCCCCGGCGCGCCCGCCGCGGCCCCGCGCCGCCGGCTCGCAGGAAGCGCCGCGGAGGGTGTGGCCGCCCCGCGCCGCACG